>JAUCBJ010000698.1:0-54810 GCA_032718475.1 Nemertoderma westbladi | reverse complement strand
GGTCTGTAGTATCTGTCAGTTCTTGAGGAGTTGCTCCTCTGGAAGCGATGTCAGTTGGATTAAACTTCTTGGGGCAATATCTCCATTGATCTACATTGGAGCTAATATCGTCATTATCTGAGGAGTATGGTGTTCCCTCAGTTGGGTCGTCTCCCTCACTAGTATCATCTTCCCATTCACTCACCTGGCGGACGCGATCTTGAAGCAGTCTTTCTCTGAGCGTTCTTCGGGAAGGTCCAGTAAGGTACCAACCTACTCTAGTTCTTACCGCATAGGTCTGAAGTGGTTGCGGTTGAGCAGGTCGTTTCTCCAATGTCTCCAGCGCCTCATGCGCGTTTTGACCGATTAATATTTGTACTCCAGGATAATCGGTGTCGAATCTAGGGATGTTAAGTTGTTGGGCATGATCATCTTCGTCCCAATTATAAGGTTCCACTTGGGTGGTAGCGAAGTTCTTTATTGCCACCATTTTGACTGACCTTATACTGTATTCTCCTAGTTTATCCTGTGGAGTGGACAACTCACCTATATAATAGTCGGCAGCTACAGTAGAATTCCAAACCTGCATGATCCCTGACATGTTTAGCTTGGTTCGGAACTTGGGTTGTCCAGCAAAGATGACTTCGGCTAGTTCTTTATCGATGAATGTTCCTGTGCTACCGGAGTCCAGGAGGGCGTTCACTATATAGCTCTTCTGAGGTCCGTGGACCCGTAACTGGACTACAGGAAATTCTCGGATTCCTATATTGGAAGTTGGCGCTTTCCAAGATGGTTGTTGATCAGAAGTAGTTAAGGTAAGGTCGCTGTCTGTGTCTTTCTCATGCACGAGTGCTCGATACACTGCGGTGGTGTTTATTAAGTAACAGGATTCGTTTTGGTCGGAGAACTCGTCCGTATAGAATCCTTCCATCTCAGATTGATCAGTGTCGTTCACATCACTGAATTGGACATGTAGTTCGGACTCACTTACCTGACTCGGGCTGTTTCGTTCGAATTCCGTGTGCAACAAGATATGATGTTTTGCGCCGCACTTTGCACACCTTGCGTCGGAGTAACAGGTTCGCCGTTGGTGTCCTCGTCTGAGGCAATTATAACACAACCGCTTATCCCACATGACTTCACGTCTATCCTTTAGTGATTTCCTCAGGAATTTATCACACGCATTTAAACGGTGGGGCCCGTCGCACAGCACACATTTGGGTTTGATGTTACTTACTTTAACCTGTGCTATGTGGTGCACACTTGTTCTTTCCTCGGGCTTTCTCACCTGAATTCTTTTAGGAGACGTAGGAGGGGTTTTTTGTACCGGTTCCCTTCTGTCATTGGGTCGAGACTTGGATTTACTTACCTGATCTTTAGGCATTTTATTGACATAATAAGATCTGTCAGTGTCTTTCCCGCTGTCCTCTCCTTGAGAAGTTTGGCTTTCACCGTCGTCGGTATAACATACTGGTGTTACCCTTCTCCTAGAAACGGGTTTCTCACTTACCTTACTTTCCGCTGTCTTCTCTCTGGACTGCTTTATGAGCTGTAATTTCACCTCGCTATCCAAGAATGACATGAGATCAGCCATGGTAGGGTCTCGTTGTTGTTGTTCCATCATATATAACACCTTCTTGTCCCAGCGTGTACCTACTCCACCCTTTGGTAAAGTAGATGCTAAGGCTCCTACAACCATAGAGTTCTGGTATTCATGAGACTTACCTAACCAATCTAGTTGTCTACAGATCTCCTGAATCTCATCGGAAAACTCTATAATCCCGCTGCTAAGAAACTTTCGGGGCGCCATTAATTTCGCATATAAATACCTAGCTATGTTAGTCCTATTACCATACCTGATGTTTAGTGTATCCCAAACTTGTCTTAATCCGTCTGGATGTCCAATAAACTTTAACGCCATTAACTTGGGAGATCCTTCCAAGCACTCGATGAGGAATCTAAGTTTCTCTCCATTAGATAGTACAGAGTTCTGTATGTTATCTTTGTAATATTCATTAAAAGGTAACCATTTCATCTCATCTCCATTGAACTTGACGATCTCTCCCACCTTTACCGCTTGCCGGGCTTCGGTTCTAGCCATTTGACGCGTAAAACTTTCTTGGGCCATCGTGTTATTTAATATCGAGTTATCGGTATATAAATTTCTCGGATTATGATCAGTTCTATATGGAATATCATTATCAACAGGTCTATAATTACCCTTAATAGGGTTCACTATAGGAGTTTCTACTTCGCTAGCAGTATAGATGCGTGTAGGCTCCACACCTTGCGCATGCGATACTTCAGACCTAACAGGTTGACACATTGTTACAGAGGGTGGTGGTATACCCCTTTGTGTATTTACTAATTTATCGCGTTCTAGCGCGATACTTTGCTGCACTTCTTGCAACTCTAGCCTACTTTCCCTTACTGTGCCCTTGAATTGCTGAACAGTCTCCTGCATCTGCCCGAGCAGGAGATCCATCCCCCGCCGTCTCTCGTCCACCCATTCGACCGCCGAAGCGGGAGTCGCCAACGTTGTAGCGGGCGGACGAGGGACAACGGGCGACAAATCATGAATATTTCGCTCGGGGTCCAGGACCTGAACTGTCTCCTGGGCAGTTCTACGGGGCACAGGTAGCTTAGTGCTATGCAGAGGGAATTTAGAGGTAGTTTCAGGGAGCACAGGTGTGTCTATCACCGAAGGGGTGATTTCAAGAACAGGCCTAATTATTTCAGGCTCATCTACTATAGTAGGGAGTCTTTCTATTTTAATTGTTTGGTCTGTGGGTTCTGTACTACCTAAGTTGGTGTTATTTAGTTGCCTTCTAACAGCTGGAGGCAAATCAGGCAATTTCTGACGGTGGAATGTTCTTTTACGTCTGCTTAGACGAGATCTATTTCCTTTGCCTTCAGTATCGGTGGTATCGCCTTCCTCAGATGATGTATATCCCTGTCTTTTGGGAGTAGATCGATTCATCATCTGCATATTACTAGCTGTTAACTGTTTATTTATGCAGTCTTGATTCTCCTGAATGTTTTCCAATTCTAATTGGGTGATTTCTTCCGCCGCTCTACGTTCTGCTTCTGCCACTGCCATTTCTGCTTTTCTTTTCATTTCGGCTGCTTTTCTTTTCGCTTCTGCCTCTGCCGCTGTTGCTGCCGCTTTTGCCTCTGCCGCTGCCGCCTTTGCTTCTGCTGCTGTCGCTGCCGCTTTTCTTTCCATCTCGGCTGCTTTACTTTCCTCTTCGGCTGCTTTCCTTTCCGCTTCGGCAGCTGCTACTGCTGCTTTCTTTCTGTCTTCTATACGTTTTTTCTTTACTTGTTCTTCTTGGACTCGTGTCAGGCGGAGTTGTTCATCAAATTTAGCCTGATTCGCAGCCCTCATTTCCACATCGATGGCATCCAACACAAGCTTGGTTCCTTCACTATTAGGGCTAAGTCCCTCTAACCTTCTCCTCAACTCGTCATCACCTAAAAAACGTTGATAGTCTGACAGATAGATGTCAATGGCATCCCTCTTATGTGGTTTCTCTGCTGTCGCTTCGCTTTCTTCTTGAGAAGAAGTGGCGTCGGTTGATTCTTCATAGGTTGGCCGCTCATCATAAACCTTATCCGCCATCTTCGCTCCGCGTTCGGGCGTCCGCTCAACAGTATCCGAACTACTGGAGCTATCGGGCCGTTGAGAAGTAAGTTATTGGCTCGCGGGTTGTTGAGGTTCCACTGCTTCTTGGTCCTGCTTGACCTGAGCTCGAGTGCCTATGATAGACCTACGATGTTGGACTAGCCTAGGGTCTGATACTACTACTTGAGGGATGATCTTTCGCACAGTAGGAGGGGACTTAGACTTTGGTCTGGGATGTTCCATACTTTGATCTTGGTCACAGATCCTTTTAAGACGCTGTCTAAGTCTAATACTCATTCTAACACCCTCTAAAAGACTATCTGACAATGTTTGTTGTGAGTCAGACATGTTTGATTACACAGTTGAATGCCTACGGCTATAAATACAGTTAAAGCAAGTCTAGTAATTAAGTATCACTGTTAGCCTAATAATTAATTACCGATACTGCTACTCAGTGGAGCGTGATATATATATAATATATTAGAATACCGGTATGCTTATAGTATATATAACTATATAAGTATTATTACAGACTAGGTTTATCACAGAATACCGGTATAATTTTAGCACAAATATATATAAATATATAATAGGCCTATCGGGAATACCGGTATACAGCTTACAGTTTGTAGTATATATAAGTATAATTCTGGACTAGAATTAATTATAAAGTACCGGTATAATTTCAGCCTAAATTTATAGAAATAAAGATAATAGGCCTATCGTAAATACCGGTATATCAATTATTTTAAATAATTGAATTTCTGAATTTTAGGGTTACTTGGTTACTTTACTTACTTTATTACCGTTATTTGAGCAGTAGTCCAACTGATATTGAGACCTAATGGTTGTATGGTAGGCCTACTATTTATAAATCGTTAGATTTGATTTATAATATATATATACCCGTTTTAATGGGTTTTGTCAATGTTTGAAATAAATGTTATTATTTCTGGGGAGTAATCACTACACAAAGCGGTGCGCTTTCAGTGAAGTGTTACTTATAGGACACTAAAACAAATAATGCTAATTTACCTAAGTTACTTAATACTACAAATTACGTACAATTCGGGTGAGATTACAATCTCTAAATAAACACAAAAATTTACAAAAACACAAAATACGAATTTTCAGGGTAATTTTACAAGAAGTCTACAAACCAGCCTAACAAAGGGTTAGAATTCTGGTTATTACAACGGACAGGGTACTGCGGTATTTGAAAATAATACGTAGTAGTAAATACACTGCGTTGTCCAGATAGGAAAATACCACCGCCTGACGACCTATAGCCGTATCGCTATAGGTACTACGTTATGTATCACGGAGTGTTCCTACCTAGAAGTTAATAGAGCTAATCGAACGTGCCTATCAACCACTTTACAACACAAATATAATGCCTACACTAATTACTTTCGGAAAGCACTGTACACTAAACCCTAAATTAGGTACGAGTACTTGTACAACAAATAATCAGTAGTTAAATATACTTGAACAGCTAAAAGAACCACTGCATCTGCTGGAGTGACCGGTGCACAAAATCACCAGTCTTTACCTACGCCAAGCAGCCCGTGTAGTACCGGGGTTAATTTAACTATAGCGGTATGTATAACAAACACAATTATTGTAGGAACAAACTTGGGGAATGAATGTTGCGAATAATCGCATAAACTCTGAATAATAAATATTACGCTACGCGTACAAACTACTCAAACAAAATGCAGACCAAACACTGACAGACTACTATCAAGCCTAAATAAACTACAGGACATGCAGACTCCGAAATGATTAGGTAGTATACGTTCTAACCCAGTAGTACGACTTATTCTTTAGTTGGGGGTTTACCTTACAGCATTGGCTGCCCCTACTTCCTAACCGTTCTTTATCGGACAGAGGCTCTACACACACTGCAATCTGTTCAGACCTAATAACAGCCAGACAACTATCCAGCCTACAAATTATCTAAATAAATATTATACGCTACCTGTACAGACTACACAAACAAAGTACAGACTAAACGATGGCAGACTACTCTCAAGCCTAAATAAACTACAGGACATGCAGACTCCGAAATGATTAGGTAGTATGCGTTCTAACCCAGTAGTACGACTTATTCTTTAGTTGGGGGTTTACCTTACAGCATTGGCTGCCCCTACTTCCTAACCGTTCTTTATCGGACAGGTGATCTACACACACTGCAATCCGTTCAGACTTAACAGCAATCAGACAACAGCCCAGCCTACAAATTGTCTGTACAATCTGATCAGGCTTACACGCCTTCTGTTCAATATTGACCTACAAATAAATAAAACTGACAGAAATAGGCCTAAGTAAAATCCCAATAAAAACCAGGCGTCCCCGATTAATTATTAAGACCTACTGGTATATAATAATCAAAATCGAATAATACTGCTGTACCTGTACTGCTGTAGGTACCGGTCCGGGTGGTTAGGTAGTCAGGCCTACTGGGTACCGGTTGCCGGTACTTCAGCTTTATTGCCTACTGCAATACAGAAGCAATATCCGTTATTGTTCTTACCAGAACAATATTAAACTGTATTTAATGCCTACACTGCAATACAGACATATATCCGTTATTGTTCGCGCTTTCAGACCTTTGGCAGTTTAACCCGCCAAATTAGGATGTCTTCTAGATAATAAATCGCTTTAGCCTCTAACAAGTATTTGATTCACTACACTAGTTGAAACCAATCTGTGCGCGATCATTCACCCGTTGGATATACCCGGGAGATTGACTTCGACGGCTTAATCGTATTGCTATGTAAGCCTAATGTATTACTCGACTGACAGTATTATATAATCTCTGACAATATTATTCACCTTCGGGGAATATTAACAGTTCCTTTAGGACGTGGCGCTCTATCTATATAAACAGAGTTATGACTTAAACTACTCACAACGATATGGCTTAGTTACAATTCACATATATGGCGCATTCTTTAGGAAATGCTTCGTTATCAGTCTCACTCATACACAATGCTGCACAATACTGCACACCAATCTGCCGATCTTCACTGATTTTAGTCACATATAAAAGGAACACAGACCGACTCATGTAGGGTCTATCAAATAACATTAGATTCACTTCAAACCACTTTAACATAAGTCGCAATCGTTATATGTAACCTTTCTCTCTTACCTTCGGTATATCAAGAATATTGGGTTTCGGGGTTATTTCTCGTTATTCCAAATATAATAATTCATCAACAAATATAATGAATAACCGACAGCAAAGCAGTAATGTTAAGTTAAGTTGCACAGTATGGGCCAGTTAACCAGTGTTAACCAGTGCAGATAACATTGAGTTACCCAGTGTGATGTCAGATAACGGATATATGTCCTTATAATTAAGCCTACTAGTGTAAGGCTAAAGCAGAAAAGCACAAAATACTCCAAAGCCGTTCTTCCTTGGCTCAGGACTGAATGATAACACTGCCCATAATGCACTACGCGATTTCTCGGAAGTTTCTGTACAAGAGCCATAAAAATGCTCTGATTGGCTGACTGAACTAAGAGAGAACAAAGAAACAAAGAAATGTTCTACGTGGCAATATCAGCTGTTAGCCGTCGTCATGGTAGCGACACTGTTTTCAAGAGTATCCAGCTATTGCGTCACGAAATTACGGATTATGTCCTTTAAAGTACACATACAGAAGAAATGGCTTTTATGTCCTCTAAAACACCAGTACAGTAAGGACACGGCCTTTTTATGCCTGGTAAACCAACTACAGAGTACTTTACGGGAAAATAACCGGCTAATTACGCAAAAGCTTTTACACTGACTGATGAATTATCAAATATTATATTTTCCACGAATGCAGGGTCCATATTTAAAAGAAGATGACTAGATTTTCGTAAAGAATTTAAGTGAAACAGTATTTAATAATTAATAAATTAATTATCGCTCGAGTTCCTGCAGCTTTTATTCGTTTGTGGCTGCCTCTGGCTATGTTTGTGGCAGGAATGTTTGAACGCTAATAAGTCGGTCAATCATGGATGAAATGGAACCAAACTTGGTACTCATGTAGTCTATAAAAAATTTAGAAATTCTACACACAGACAGACTTCTACAGTTCCCTGGTCTGCCGCTAGGGGGCGAATTAACAGAAACGTAAAAATAGCTGTAATTATAGAACCAACGATCAGATTCATCTGTAATTTAGTAGTAGTTACCTAAGAGCATTGCTTAATTAGAAATTCTACAGAGACTTTTACAGTTCCTGTCTGCCGCTAGTGGGGAATTGTTAGAGCTCCAGTTCAACGTGCTTAGCACGGTTTAATAAACAATCAATTAATTATTTTATTCAATACAGTAATTATAACAGTAAAATGCAATATATTCTATTTTTTAGTGAAATCAAGAGATAGGAGGGGGGTGGGACTGGACGCAAATCCCATCTTGGCGAATTAATATCCCGCCTCAAGGTTATCGTTCATATGCGTACCTCTGGCAAAAGAAGCAGGTTACAGTGGTGGTGTTTTCTAACCAAAACAATAAACTAATCTCCATTACTTAATTAACGGAAAGGAGCAGGTTACAGTGGTGGGCTTTTCTAACCAAAACAATAAACAATATCTCAATAACATAGGGTATTTCATACTTATAGTCTTATTTTTGCAATACGAAAATACCAGAGGTACGCATATGAACTATAACTCGCATCAATATTAATTTCTCAATTTTGGGAAAGGAGCAGGTTACAGTGGCACGTTATTTTAACCAAAACAATAAAGTAAACACAATAAAACAGGTTACAGTTTTATTTTTGAGAGTAATCAGCTGTTGTTATTTGCGTCCAATTTCCCCTGGAGAGGGATGAATTTTTATTGCGTCCAGTCCCCCCCCCCCCCCCCCCCTATCTTGAAATCAAATACCAAAAATATATTTATTATATGAACAATCTATTTGGAAATTGTAAGTTCGGCCTATCTCTTTACCATAAGCTCAGTATCTTTATCTGGTGTGTTTTTATTATTTTACCAATTATTTAATATGTTTGATAGAATTGAACAACACCGCCCAACACAACCAACTCTCTATCCGCCTCGAGCATCGAGAATACGAGAAACTCGATCGAAATACCTGCTTATCCCAGTAGTATCCGTCCGTAGTCACCGGACCGCTGCGGTTTACTCCCGTAGAACAGTAGAATTCC
The DNA here is from genome assembly GCA_032718475.1 of Nemertoderma westbladi. Taxonomy (NCBI): domain Eukaryota; kingdom Metazoa; phylum Xenacoelomorpha; order Nemertodermatida; family Nemertodermatidae; genus Nemertoderma; species Nemertoderma westbladi. The sequence goes on along the minus strand of JAUCBJ010000698.1, from coordinate 46,032 downwards.
CGCAGCTTTCGACCCAATTCGACAACGAATTCGCTTCACACTTTCACGTCGCAGAGAACGTAATCCAGTGCGATACAATCGTTCGTTCAACCATTTCCCCCAGGCGATACCAGGATCCGGGCCGCCGCTAAACCCAGATCGCAATCCTCGTCGATTCGTCCAGTCGTCGACGTAAGTCAGTAAGTGGGACTCTTCCCACCGCACTCCAAGGTGGGTGACCGGAGTGAGGCATCAGGAACTTGGCAGTGGCCCGCATTACGAACTGACCGACCGCTGTATTCCCAGTGTCTGAGTGTAGTAAATACCCAAATAGAATCGTACTGACAAACAAGCAATTCCGTAGTATTCCCCTGTTAATCACCTCTTGAAGCAACTCGGCTGCTCGGGTCCAGATACATCGGACTGTCGGGAGCGTTTCAGACAGTAATGGAGCGGCATTTGCGAATATTTCCAATGGTTTTATAATAAATAAGGGGATTCAACAGTTCAATGCTAAAACAAATGGATTATTCCTAACCCCACCCCAATACAGCAATATACCTAACAGTGTATAGCTTAGGTACCACAGTCTGACAGTACCATAATCAGCACAGTCAGCCTACGCATGGGTGGTACCTACGGTGCGCACTACAACGGCAGTACAGCAATACGGTGTACCGTGCCAATGACTGAATGATTAGCGGTAACTACTGAACTATCTAAACTATTATATTATTATTACCGGTACTAGGCTAATTAGGCCTAAACTATAATCACCGCAAGGGTTTCCGGGGCCATGTTTAATTAGATTACATGATATGGCATGTCTGCAGTGTATGGTACCGGCTGACCTGTATTGCAGTATTGACTGATTGCAGAATTCTCGATTCAGGAATTGAGTACAGCCTGACAGTACCGGTACAAATGGTACATGCAGATTGGCAGACAGCCCCTATGTTTTGCAAAATTTGTCAGAAAACCAGCTGATTTATCCTACAGTAATAATAATTTAACGCATGTTAATTTTGGATAAATAAATATATTATAACTACAATAACAGTTACACTGATGCTGCACGAAGGCCCCACGCAAATTCTACTTGGAAAATTTTCAAACTTTTGCCAAACAACATGTGTACCAAGTGTTTGGATAGATTTCATCAAGGATTGGCCGAGTTATTAATGTTTAAAATAAAATACTGAAAAAAAACGCGACAGAACGACAGAACGACAGGTTGATTAATGGTACCCCTACGCTAAGGCTCACTAACTTCGTGGCTCGCCCCACATCGCAGTTATTCTTCAACCTTATAGTGATTTATTGGTACTGATGGAAAGCTGGCGATGTAAGGATTCCAAATATGTAACATAATCTGAATTTCGTTTAAAAATAGCTGAGATATGGGCGTTCAAAAGTTGTTTGGTTTTGTATCTGCGCGAGGCTATTTTATTCTATTAATTAAAAATACCATATTCTAGAACATTTTGGGGCGAGCCACGAAAGTTAGCGAGCTTAGCATCGGGTAACACTAACTCAATCGGTGTGTCTGTTGATCTGTTAATTCCGTTATGTCAAATTTTAAACGTTAATAACTCGGCCAATCGTCGATGATGAAATCTAAGCAAACTTGGTACACAGTTGTTTGGCAAAAGTTTAGAAATTTTCCAAGTTGAATTTACGTGTGGCCTTCGAGAAGCTAAGAAAATAGCAGTTAATTAAGTTGATATAGGGTAAAAACAGCATTTTCAACATTTTATAGTTAGAGATATAAATAATTATACTTAAAAATTATACAGCTGTAAACCCCATATCCCTTATTATTGTTTTTAATTAGTTCAAGTGATTTGCTTTAAGAAATGTGTTTTTAATTGATTAAACGTAATTAAATTTTCAAAATGCTCACTCTATACTTCCACCTCCCCCATTCCTTGACATGCTTGCTATTGCCTAGCCTTGCTGCTAGTGTCACCACTAGTGTAAGGTACCAGACTAATAACCCAGCTTGCTTTCTCTCGCAAAATGATTGACTGAGTATTTAATCGTGATTCTTTGGAATAATTAGCTAAATAATTTCGTGGAGGTGTTAGACATGATAAATTAATATTTCAGTATCAATACTATCGGCATAAGGTAAGTTTTAGTAATTTTTACTAATTGGGTTGCCTCCACACCTAAAAATATATTACTATTAAAACACAAATTTCCTGTTAATACCTCTGCCTTTCATTAATCCTCTGTGACCCTTTGGGTTGGGGGGGGGGGGGGGGGGGGGGGGGGTGCAGAAAGAGGGCGGTTGAAGCGAGGGGGAAGTTACTCACTTCTTTGATTTATTCTTATTGAATGGGAGAATCTTTTAGGCTCGTTAAGCCAAGGAATGCCTGTTCACCACCATGGGTGATCTTCCACAGTAAACCCTTCCACTCTGTTTCGTAAAGGAATGCCTGTTCACCACCATGGGTGATCTTCCACAGTAAACCCTTCCACTCTGTTTCCTAAAGGAATGCCTGTTCACCACCACGGGTGATCTTCCACAGTAAACCCTTCCACTCTGTTTCCTAAAGGAATGCCTGTTCACCACCATGGGTGATCTTCCACAGTAAAGCCTTCCACTCTGTTTCCCAAGTTGCCTTGGTTCCCATTTATCGACCACTGAAGGATGAAAGCCGGGGTTGGGCTAGGCTGCAGCATTTAAAGCACTGTGCCCAAACAGTGCTGCCCCATCTAGGGATCGAACCCGGGCTCCCTAATCGGAAGCACAGTAATGTCACCACTAGACCAAGCTGTTGCTTTGATTTATTCCTATTGGCGGGTTGGTTAAATACAGTACAGGCCACCAGAAAAAGCAGATTTCATCAAATGTGATCACATGTGAACACATTTGTTCAAGTCATCTAATTGGCAGGTCACTACATTATTTCAATGGCGAGTTATCTTCTAGATCACACAGCAGGAGGCTGACTTGCTGGGACCGACAAAAGCTTTGTGTGCGGTGCGCCTGTATGTCTGATATCAGGTGGATGAGAGAGCCCTCAGGGCGTAACATTGCGGACATGGGCTGTATTGGCAGAGAGAGAACTACATACAAGACCACATGGAGATTCATGGAGTGGATGGGTATATGGATGGAGGAGCCAAGACCATTGAATAATTAATTTAGTGCAGGGAGATGTCGCGCCATTAGTCTGACACCGAGAGGGCACAGAGAAAGACCAGAAGATGCCTTAACATCACTAACTATAGGCCTACTAGACACTATTAACCGCACACTATAAAGGTAAACAAAATCCTTATCGCATTTCCAGCTGCAGTGAGTGACAGTTCGCGGCAAACTACAGAGAGTTTCCAGATTACTAAGCGTTTCAAAAGTATTCAATTGTATCCTTAGGCGAAAACATTTTGGTTGTGTTCACATTTGAACAAATCTGCGTTATCTGGTGGCCTGCACTGTATCTTATTTATTTATTTAAATTTCTTAAAATACTGATTTTGGGATATAATTACTCAATTTTAATCTGTATCTGATAAGTGAGTCTCGTGCTGCGCGAAGGCCCCACATACGTGTGTTTATGTATGAATAGCTACGTAATAGTATAATTAAAGAAGTGTTGCATTGTTGCCCAGCTACATGGGATAAACAAAATGTTCCAGAATATGGTATTTTTATTAAATAGAATAAATGGCCTGCAGGGGAAGTAAATACATGCAACTTTCGAATGCCCATATCTCAGCTATTTCCCAACCAAATTCAAATGTTTTTACATATTTGGAATCCTTGCATGATCAGCTTTCTATCAGTACCAAGTATCAAAATAAGGTTGAAGAATGATTGCACTGTGACCTGTCAAATATCGCCGGAGACACCTTTTTTCAAACACTTGTAGCTAAAGATTGAAAGCGAAAATAAAAATTCTGGCTCACCCACGGAGGAGGAGGGAGGTGGAATTATCTACTGTATGTTTTACATTTCATGCAATCTCATTAAGATTTGTAGAAAAAATTGGAAGGGGGGGGGGGGGCAGGTACCTGAATAACGACACTATATTCCAGGACATGGTGTATATAATGATACTATTAGGCCCAATGCACACATGAGCTTTCATTAACATCTTTCATCCCAACTTTAATCTTTCAAAAGGTGTCATTTCACACATCAGCTTTCATCTTTCATCATTCAAGTAAATATATTGCCTAGCAACTTAAAATGTTACTGTATCATTGTAAACTTTATATATTTGCAATTATATTGAAATTTATTTTAATGATATTGTATAGTGTATATTGTATATTGTATGTTTATTTTCTTATAACTTTTTTGAAAATAGATGAATATATCGCTGCTGAGTTGTTTCCCTACAATGTATAATGGATGAGAAAGAAAAGGTGCAGATTTTGGATTCATCCAAATAATCTGGAAAGAGGAACCCATTGATTTATAGGTAAACTTTACTATGAGTTAAGATAAGATGATAATAAGTTCTTCAATTATATTCGTATAAATGAAGACCATGTTTGAAAATGTTCAATATTAAAAAATAGTTTTGAAATTGGCATAATTTATCAGAATGGCTACTTCGGTTTTGCCATATAATATATACAGATGATATACAGATAAACTAACAGATGCCCAGCTCCGTATTTCAATAGCAACCCGCCTGGGATGTAAAGTAACGGAGCCCCACAACTGTTTCCGGTGCGGTAAACCCGTTAAATCTGACGGTCTCCATGGTCTCTCGTGCAGTAAGAGCGCAGGTCGACAAGCACGCCACAGCATGTTGAACGATATCGTAAAGCGATCACTAAACAGCTGCGGCGTGCCATCCCTGCGTGAACCGCCAGGTCTCTGTTTGAGCGATGGGAAGCGGGTAGATGGTGTAACATTAGTTCCTTGGAGCCAGGGAAGAACACTTACCTGGGATGCCACAGTAGTCGACCCGCTGGCCCCCAGCCATCTCAGAATAAGCCAAACCATTGGTGGTCGCATAGCCGAGGATCAGGAGAACGTAAAGATTAGGAAGTATCAGGAGTTAATTGATCGGGGCTATCAGTTCGAACCAGTTGCCTTTGAGACATTTGGCCGCCCCGGTCCGAGAACAGCCGCTTTCCTCAAAGAAGTCGGGATGAGGCTCCATGCCAACACGCATGAGCCCCGTTCTCATCGCTTCTTACTACAGCGTATCCTGATAGCTATCCTGATCGGAAACACCGCTTCGATATTGGGAACCAGCGAATCATTAACTGAAGGACTCTACGATATTTTAGAGGTGTAGTGAAGCATCTGAGGCTTATCTCGTTGGATTGTTTGAGGACACGAATCTGTGCACTATCCACGCCAATCGAGTTACCATAATGCCGAAGGATATCCAAACTGGCCCGTAGGATCAGAGGCAAGAGGACGTAAGGACCCGCAACAGTTTTAGAAGTTATGTATCAGAAAACATTTACTTGTATTCGTAATAGAGAACATGGACTCGTATTCATTTATTTAGTTAATTCAATGCAAAATATTATATTAATATAAATTATTAATATATACAAACAATACTACTACACAAACTTTATATATCCATATATGGAAATCCATCACTTCTTTCAAACAAATTGAACATATACTGTATTGTATTTATCACACTGCAATTTGAAAGATGAAAGTCGATAGATGAAAGACCTTGTGTGAATGCCTCCATAGACGGCAGTGATTTCTAAAAAAATATATAAATTAAAAAAAAAAGTAAAAAAAAATATAATAAAAAAAAATGATAAGATGGGTGATGAATGATGAAAGCTCATGTGTGCATCTGGCCTAAAGTAGCTATACATAACAAAATGTTCTAGAATATGAGGTATTTATTTAATAGAATAAAATAGCCTCGTGCAGATGCAAAACATGCATCTTTTGAACTCATGTTTTTTTAACGAACATTTTTCAACCAAATTCTGATTCTGTTACATATTTGGAATCCTTGCATGGCCAACTTTCTAACAGTACCAACAGATACTGTAACTATAAGGTTGAAGAATAACTGCGGTGTAACTGGTGCAATATCGACGCAGACACCTTTTTTTTAAAAGCTTGTAGCTAAAGAATGAAAGCAAAAATAAAAATTATGGCTAACCCAGCAGGAGGAGGAGGGGGGAGGTGAAACTATGTTTCAAATGAAAAATTTGAAAACAGATAAAATTTGAGGGGTCCAAGTCACTGAATTACACTATATTCCGAGACATGGACGACACTACGTATAGGCGGCTATAAGTGAGCCTGGTGTGGTATAACAACCATAATACATGGCTCGCCCCATAAATATGGGACGAGAATTGTACTGTACCGAAGCGGATACAAGGCAGCAAGGTCTTTTAACAATTATTATGAGTAAAAAATTACTTTCAATTCAACTACTTCGCAAAATGTGCTGTTCCGTCCAGGGATCGAATCTGGGTCCTCACATCGATAGAGAGATAATGTATTCTAGGCCTAACACTAGACAAAGCAGTTGATTGCACAAACACTATTAAAGTCGATGTTTATTAAACCCAACATAATCATCATAGCAGATCGATCATATACTATCAAAATAATATGTTATCGGCATTAATCTGTTATTAGTGTTATTAAAGGCCTAAGGGGTGGGGTTGGGGTGGCCTACTGGGCAAGTTTAATCCGAGAAACAGTCTGTGGCTTACTTTAATACCTGAACGATTTACTTTGAGTAGCTACTATACAAGGTATAACAATAGGTGCTGATTATAATCTATAACTTAACTCTATTATGGCCATTTGTATGTTAACAATAAGCACCCCAATATAACCTCATTTCATAAGGTTCCCGCCAATCTTTAAATAGTCGAGCCCAGGCGTTAATTATTATTCGCGATTTAGAATAATTTAACATATACCCAGTGAACTGAAGGTGCAACATCTGTTGTCCTATAAAATGGAATATATTTACCTATTCTTCGTGTTACAGTGAAACACCATGACTTTTTAATCGACAATTCTTTAATTTATAGTGTTTTAATTAGTTGGCGTAGTTGATTACATTGCATTATTGTGGTTCTAACTCAGTAAATCTACACAAATACAATGGTTTACCTTGGGGTTCCCGATTATTGTGTTATACTAGCCACTATGATTATTCCGGTCAGTGTTTTACTTTATCTTAATGGCTTCTATGAGTCTTCCACCAACAGATATTATAAAGCCGCACAAAGTATGACTTTATTTCCCGTCAGCGCGTCGTTGGCAATGACGTTTTATGCTGACGTCATGATCCTCCTACAGACTACACTACTTACAGAGGTGTATAGTCATGGGACCCTCTTCATTGTCGTAATAGTTACTAAGTTTATTTCATCTCCAGTTCAATCGTTTGTATTGTTTCCCGTATTTTATAATGTTTCACAGGTAAGTTATTTTGTTTTAAGAAACCGCTTTTTTCTCTCACTAATATTTTTAAAAATAAGTGAATTAATCTACAATTTTTAAACTAATATTCCAGAAAATTTATTAAAAATAGCTGGTGATAGATATTTTTCTAATAAAACGATTTATTCGCGAAATTCAGATATTCTGCACTCATGTATTGAGTTTGCCATTTGTTGGGCATCGTGTAATATCGCTCTCATATAATAGTTGAATTTCGCTAAACTGAAAATTAATTGAAAAAAGCGACGCTTTCAACGTAGGTCTACTATTTTATCGTTTAATGCGCCTTTAATTAAATAATTATTCAAAAAATGTTGCTGCGAAATTATTTAAATATTAAGCGTGAATATTAACGGTTGTTTTGTTTTCTATTTTTAGATTTGCAATTTGACGAGCATCTTCGAATATTTAGAACTGAGATTTAATGCAACCATTCGATTGCTATACAGTTTTATTTACATTGTGACCTATCTGATCGCCCTTGGTATAATACTCTACACATCGGCTGTTCTCTTTGATTCAGTGTCCACTATTCCGTTTTACATTGTTTTATGTCTACTTGGACTTCTCTGCACTCTGATAGCTACTATTGGCGGATTACCTGCTGTTATTTGGAATGATGTTATTCAAGGTAAGACTTCTGAACTTCATTGTAACATTAATATAATATTGAACAATATATACCGGTAAATATAATAACTGTATAAACTTATTTCACTTGTGATCCATTAACATAGAACTCGCTCGTTAACGCTCTCGCAAAATTGTGGATCTCATTGTTAGCGGCAGGCCATAAAGCTTTCATGTGTTAGCCCTGTGTTATTTTCTTAGCTTATTTTCTCAGTTCACCATCCTCGGTAGTCGTTGTCTAAAGTGTCTATGAAGTGCCTTTTTTGGTACGTTTTTGGATTTGTCAGGGTTAATTATCCCTAGTTTGTGCCACAATCACTCCCTTTATCCTAGCACCATCCGAAATATAGAATAAGTAAGTAATATCGACCATGAATTGGGTGACTACAAAACAAAGACCTTTATAATATTGTAACATGTGTTAACTTTATATTGGTTCTAGGCCTACTGTATCAATAATCACAAGTTTACTTTACATTGTCTACAGGCCTGATATTATTGGCAGTTTTGATGACTATCATTATTGGTGTCGTCATCAACTCGGGAGGCGTCACTGCTGTCTGGGAGTTAGCCAATAAGGACAACCGTATCGAACTAATCAAACACGATCTCTTAATATCGACGAGACACAATGTCGCCAATCTGGTGCTCGGCTTCGGATTGGTTCACACGATAGCCGATATCAACCCAATGAACATTCAGCGCTACCTGTCCCTCAAAACCAAACGCGATGCTAAACTAGTTACCTGGGTAACCATCCCCATGGTAACCATCTTGTTTGTTTGTTTCGCAGTTGCGGGTCTGTGTCTGTACGCCGTGTACGGACATTGCGATCCTCAGTTGTTAGGCAGAATAACCAACGCCGACCAAATATGGGCTGAATTCGGTAGCGATTATTTTTCGGGTGTACCGGGATTAACGGGTTTTGTGTTGATGGGTGTTATTTCTGGATCCCTATCGATTGTGCCCTCGGGTCTGCTCTCATTGTCTGCGCTAATCTTAGAAGACTTTGTCAGACTGGTTAGCCCAATTTTTATACACGAGAACGAAGGAGCTCTAATAGGTCGTCTTATCGTTGTACTGCTAGGAATGGCGACGACAGGTGTTGGCTACCTAACCTATTATCAGCCTTGGTTGTTATACGGCGTGTCTTCGGTATTGGTTCCCTGCATGTGGTCTATGAGCAGTATGTTTTTACTGGGTATTCTAGCCCCAGTCACTGACTGCCTCAGCGCCGGCGTCGGTCTGTTCTCCTGTCTGGTTACAATGCTGTGGCTCGGCACTGGAAGTGTAATGTTCACTCACCATAAAGTTCCGCTTTATACGGACAGATGTTACACCAATGGCAGCGCCTACCCTAACGATGATATATCCATTGAGTCTACCAGCACCACTACCACAGCAACTGGGAATCCCGTGTCGCATATTGATGACGTTAATATCACAGGTTAGTAGAGATCCTATTAGATCTTGAAAAGGGATTGTACGCGCTTTTGAAGACCTTTAGCAGTTTAACCCGCCAAAATTTATATGTCTTTTGGTTTATAAATATACTTTAGAAGATGACAAATATTTAATACCAATAAACACAACATTAGCAGAAGCCAGCCTAGTGCGCGTCCATCCACCCGCTGGATAATCCCGGGAGACTGGATTCTGAGGGCTTAAATTATTATTGCAGTGAAGCTTACTGTATTGTATTATTCGATTGATCGTTAATAATTAATTTCTGACTAATATTATTTACTTTCGGGAAATATTAACAGTTCCTTTAGGACGTGGCGCTCTATCTAGATAGACAGAGATATGACTTATACTAATCACAACGGTAAGTCGGTAAGGCTTAAGATTCACGTATGAGGCGCATTCTTTAGGAAATGCTTAGTTATCAATCACAATCATGCACACTACCGGTAACACACAATACTGCACACTAATTTGCCGACCGTCAATGAATTTTATCATATATAAAGAGAACAGCAACGGACCAATGTAGTGCTTATCAAATAGCATTAAATTCACTACAAACCACAACAATATAAGTCGCAATCGCTATATATAACCCGTCTCTCTAACCTGTAGTGTATCAAGAAAATTGGGAAATTTGGGTTCTTTATATATGTTCTCCAAATAATATTCAACCAAACACAACAGTAAATAGCAGTATAATAATGTATGTTGAACAGTAATAACAACAAAGTATTGAATTGTGAATGGATTGAGTTGATTTGTGAGTTGATTTGATTTGATTTGTGAATTGATAACAGTCATACGCTCTATAATTTAAGCCTACTAATGTTTCTTCTAAAAGTATGAAACGAATTGATTCTAGAGCCGTTGTTCCTGGCCTAGACAGCAATAACAAGAAAGTATCAAGTAAAAACAGTAAGACAGAACACTCTCCTTATGATCGGCCGAAAAGCTACACGTCGACAGGAAAAATCGCTCTGATTGGCTCAAGCCAAACAAAGAACCATGCGTCCAATGGCTGTTTCCATGTCAGCAACCGGCTGTTAGATGTCGTAATATGAATCATCACGGCCAAGCTGTGAAAGGCATTTGGTGCATTGCAGGTTTTTTGACTTACTATGTCCGCTAAAACACATATATAGCAGAATGACTTTTATGTCCGTTAAAACACCTGTAACGGTACCTTGCGGGCGAGGGGAATATATGTACAGTTAGAGAACCTTTTTAGAGTATTCCAGCGCCTGGGGGGAAACTGGATTGCGAAGCAAAAGGGGCCAGTTATATCCCACAGAAGCTTTTACACCGCTCCCAGAAAATGGGATTTGAGTCTATAAAATATACAAAATCACAGTTTCTAATATACGTAAATACTCTAAACAGTTAGTTACGGACGGCGTTAACGCAGTTTTTTAAAGCTAACCAGAGTCCTTTTCTCTTTGGGGCGAGCCACTTTACAAGGAGGGCTATAACTCCTGGGTGAAGGGTGCAATATGATTGCATCAGAGGGTGTAGGATTATGGTCGGTGTATCCGCCAGTCGAAGTACCGGGTTGATTGACATCAACGTCCGGGGAGAGGGGTCTAGCGGCTTTGAGAGCTCGTTTCAAGACAGCCGCTCTTACGGGTCCTTTACGAGTGGTCTGAACGAGGGCCGTGGGTGGACCATAGGCAGTTAGAAACCTCCGGGGTTTAATGGTCCTTTCCAACTCGCGTTCGCGGGCTCGGTATTCGTAAGGCCGTCGATGTACTTCCTGTAACTCGGGGTGTGAGTTAACAAACAAGTCTCCATAGTCCGGATCCTGACGGATATAATTGATTAAGTTATAGGAATGAAGGTTGCTAGGATTAACACTCCTGAGAAATTTGCGTACGAATTTAGTTGAAATATATTCTCCGACGCGCTTCAGTAGTTCGTAACTCGATATGCGTGATTTCTGTTCGACAGAAGCGAATAGATAAGGATGGAACGCATAAATTCCTTCGTAAGCGCGTCCAGGATAATAACGATGGCGCGAATCACAATGTAAATCAGCGTTCGCTTCCCAAGCTCTGATGTAACGTAGTGTGATCATTTCAACTACGCTTTCCAAATCGTGATTAAAAGGGCAATCGAAACTGGCGTGTCCCTTTAGTTGACAATGGTGACATTGAGTCATAAATTGAGGGCAAACCGCAAAAATGTGCAAGTTATTGAGTCTGCAATACGCACAATAAATTTCCATCACCGGTTGTTCGTGGAAATAGGAACAGCGGACGTTTGTGTCCATGGGCATAACATGGTCTCTCGATGCGCATAACCGACAACGTTGCCGAGAAACATAGTTGGCATGGCGATAATTGTACGCAGTGAGACACTGTGGACCTTGATACCATTCTAGGATGTAATCGTTGTCGCTGTTCCGGGCGCGATAGGCTGAATCTCCTCAGATTCTAGGCATATTGGTTCGTCTTCCCAGTCTGTTACGAATAGAATTTTCGTGATCTATTCTCGGTTTATCGTTCCGACTCCGCTGGGTATGATATTTAAATAGAACCATTTCCCTTTCGGTGTCTACATCGTCCGTATCATGTAAATCGATAGGATGGCCGGTAGTTAGGAAGTCCATATACGTACTATTACGATGCGTATAGCGAGCGGTGGATTTTCGATAGTCCAATTCACGCGCAAGTTGCTCTTGGGACATCGGCGGTTCGATATAACGACCATCGTCCTCCATAATGGTTGGATCGGCTTCACCGCGTATTAAGCTATCCACAAATGCTTGTAAAGGTAGAGTATATCGCTCCCTAATACCAAGATCATCTTCTATTAACTCCGTCATATCTGCTATCTGAGTTTATTAATATCAAATAAGTTTGTATTTAGGCGAGCGGGCGTCGCTGCCTACTTTTCTTTGCCCCCGGACAGTGGGATTCTCAGCGCCAATGTACCGTCGTCGCGGTGTTTACGCCAACATGTAGCAACAGCACGACAACGATAACCGGCACAAGTCACTCCACTGTCCGTCCCAAAGGCTTGGATCCACTTAGGTTCTTTCTATAGGAGAGTTGGGCTATTTTTACAATTGCGACTAGCTACTGTAAACATACTTTAGCAGTAACATTCACCTATAAATGCACAAATTCCACACAACTGTCAACAACTGCACACACACAGGCCATTTGTCCGTTAGTCAGTGCCTTCCAGAATGTCACTTTATTACTGTGTATCCTTGGATACTAACAGTGTGCTATGTTCTCTATGCTATGCAATGGGACAAGCTTTCTATTGTTCTTTTAACTTGCTTCTAATTCTAGCGTGGGTGTTGCCATGGTGACATTATGGAATGCTAGCGGTAGAATTAGGGTAATTCTCATGCATACAGATCTGGGATGCTATTTAATAATAATTCTTTAATTGTCAATATCCTCTTTATGCATGATTTTGTTAATTTTATCGGCTATTGACTATATGTTGGAGATTCTCGCACTCTAATACACTCAACAGGATGAATCTCCGCTCCCATGATCTATTAATTAACGGGATTTTGGGAATGTTATAAATTGTACAAAATGACAATTTATGAAATTCATTTAAAAATATGAATTTAAATTTATTCCCGTGAATTTTATTATTTGATGTTAAAATTGAGACAATTTGATTCCAGAGCAGGTCTGGGGACATAGGATCCTTAATTCTATGAATTTTGTCTTTTAAGAGTATCGGGAAGTGCTACGATATCTTAATCGACTAGAATTGTTAACGGATCTGAATTTTACAGATTTTAATAAATATTAAATTAATATTTAAGATGGGCACCGATTTATTCCAGAACTTGTCTGGGGACGTTAACCATTGATTCTAAAATTTGTCTTTCAAGTATATCGGTGGGTGCCGCGATATCTTAATTGACTAGAATTACAGATGGTCAAAAGGTTTAACAGATTTATTCGCGTTTTACGCTACTGTTAGAGGGACATCACGCTACTATATGTATTATTTAATATAAGGTAGAAGAGCAATATCGCACGAAGCAATGTCAGTGTGAAGAGGCAAGTCGTTTCCAAGGTCTACCCAGAGCTTGTCTTAGCCGAGACACGAGGATCTGAACTTTGCATTCCTAATACTCTGCCTACCAATAATACTTGAATATAGTAGTGGCTTTATTGTACTTTAATAAGTACGGACATTTCATCTTACTGTAGTCACGTATTTATAATATGATACGGACAGTAAGGAAAGAGAAAAAATTATTTCTCGCCGTCGCACTAAATATATATTATAAGTAATTACGTACGTAATAAACACTAATATATTGCACTAATCTACTAAATAATCACTAAAATAACATTCTACTAAATAAAATTGAATAAAAACGATTATAATAAAGTACATAATAAAGTTCGCATATAAAAATATAACAAAATAGATAAAACAATATAGTCATACACCCACTCCAGACGTATCACGTTAGGGAGTCCCTAGATGTTTGAGGAATTAGGGAGGTGGTCGTGGGAAGAGTGTCTTGCTTTCCATAGTTCCCGGAGAGTTCTCTGTCTCTTTCCAGTAAACATAAACGACCAACTGGGCGATTGAGTTGTTGCGTCTCAAAGATGATGCCTGGCTTCTTGAAGTTACGCCGCATGACGATGAGTTCTACTGAGCGTACTAAACCATCATCTGAAATGTGTGTCTCGATGATACGACCTGTCTGCCACCGTTTACGTGGGAGGTCTGGATCTACAATAAGCACCATATCTCCGGCGCTGACGTTTTCTTGCTACGCAAACCACTTAGTTCGAAGTTGTAGCGTGGGCAGATAATGTTTCTCGAAATGGTCAGCGAAACGACGGGATAGCAACTGCATAAGTTGCCAAGTTCGACGGCAGTATTCGTCTCCGTCGGCAATCTCCGATCGTGGGAGCATGGCTACAGGTTTCTTCAGTAGGAAGTGCGCGGGTGTTAGCGCTTCCAGGGAATCGGGACTCGATGAGACTGGCATAAGCGGTCTCTCGTTGAGATAGGCAGCGATTTCCTCCATTAACGTCCGCAAAAGTTCGTCGGTGAGATACGCGCGGCATGGCACTATAAAGTGAAATGCGGTTTTGACACTTCGAATTAATCTCTCCCAACTTCCTCCCCACCAAGGGGCGTCGGCAGCGTTGAAGGTCCAGCTAGACGCTGTTATCCTTAGCTGGTCGTCCACCTGTCTTTGGTTCCAGTCCTTCACGTAAGCCTGTATCTCGTTGTTGGCACCTATGAAGTTCGTTCCTTTATCCGATCTCATGGTATTACTCGTCCCGAAGCGAGCGATCTGTCGTCGTAAACTTAAGACGAAGCTGTTAGTAGATAGATCGTTCACCATATCGAGATGGATGGCTCTACAAGTCATGCACACAAAGATGACACACCATCTCTTGACTATAGTCCTCGCACGATATACTTCAATAGGGCCAAATAAATCTACACCAGTATTAGTAAAAGGTGGTTAATAGAAGCTTACTCGTTCCCTAGGTAATTCTGCCTGTCGCTGTGTTAAAGGCCTACTGAATGCTTTCCTACAGGGTATGCAGTTCCTAAGAACTTGGTTCAGAGCTCTACGGGGTTTATCAAAATAATAGCGAGTTCGAATTTCGCTAAGAATTCGTTCTCTCCCAGCATGATAAAGTTTACCGTGAACGTCTACAATCATCTTGATTTGTACTTCAAGATTTCTAATAAGTATGGGGAATTTGGTGTCAAAGGATAAGGGCGCGCTGGTGAGTCTTCCTCCAACACGTATTAACCCATCTATCATTGTGCTCGAGAATCGATCCCTTAAGCGCATCTGTGGATTTCTCAACAACAGGAAGTACCTTTCGGAATCCTCATAGCATTGCAGGAGTCTCAGTATCTGTTTATTTGTTTCTTCATACTCCTGGTGACTAATTTTCTCTTTTAGAAAACGATCAGATATCTTATATTTGGGTAAATTCTTAATAACATGAACTTGTGCAGATGTCAATGGAGCGTGATCACTAGTGGTCTTCGTCCTGGAGTAGTGATGATGAAAACATCGTCTTAAATATGTGACGGCTTTACAGAGCCGATTCCAGGAACTGTAATGATGCATTGCTCTCTGCAGCATGGGTGAGATTCCTTGCGAGACGTCTGGTATTCCAGATTTCCAATCTCTATCTCTAATTTCCACACTTATTTGTGTTGAGGGATTGTGGATCCGAAACATCATTCCCGGAAGTATGTAATACAGATAGATCGATAGTCGGTTTAAATAACTTCGATTTACTCGCCCGGGTTTTAGGTTTGACTGTCTCCGCTCCCCTGGCTTGTCCAATCTCTGCCGTAGTAAGGTGAGGAGGCCATTCATCCTCTTCCTTGCTCAGGAAGTCGGGTCCACCCAACCAATCTGGAGTATCTATCAGTTCCTGTGGAGTTGCTCCCCTGGAGGCGATATCGGCTGGATTAATCGTACCAGGGCAGTGTCTCCATTGATCTATCTTTGTGCGACTAAGAATAATAGCTACTCGGTTAGTAACAAAAACGCTAAACTGACAGACTTCATTGGTGAGATACTCCAACACGAGTAAAGCGTCGGTCCAATAAACCGTTTTCTCCAGTGGATAGTCGATTTGTTCCGTTACGTTCCGGCCGATGGCTGTAGCGTATAAAGCCGCCTTTAACTCCGCTCGAGGAACCTTTAACTTGTTGTTAATCAATGCCTTAGAGGTAACCAAGGCGACCTTGATTCCATCCGGAGTTTCGACTCGCAGATATGCTACTATACCTATTCCCATGTCGCTGGCGTCTCCAAACACATGGAGTTGATAGGAATACGTAGGAAGAACATGGCCAAAATATGCACGGGAAATTATAAAGTTCTCGATGGCAGGTAGAGAATCTTCCCATTTCATCCATTTCTTCAACAATTCTCCCTTAAGCGGATCGTCCCATGAGTGGTTTTCAAGCCACATCTGTTGTACTAAACTCCGAGCAATCAATATAACTGGGCTAATAAATCCCAATGGGTCGAAATAAGTGCTCAGGATACTTAAACAAATCCGTTTGGTCCGAACTGGATTATCTCGCTGTTTCAACTGAAAAAACAGGATGTCTCTTTCAGTGTCCCACTTCAAGCCTAGCGTCTTGGTTTCAGGAAGATCGTCCTTTATTAAGTCTAGGTCTTTCGCTCCGCGATCCTCTACCGGTATGGCTTCCAGAAACTCACGGGAGTTGCTAGTGAATTTCGTCAGTCGAAATCCACCTCTTTTCAAACACTCTACCGTTCCTTTCGCGACAGCTATGGCTTCTTCTACTGATGGAAGGGACCTTAAATTGTCGTCCATGTATATATTGCGTTTTATGTTGTCTATCACTTCTTTGGAGAAGGAGTCTCGGTTGTCATTCGCAGTGGTTCGCACCACGGAGCAGGCGTTGGAAGGGCTTGATATGATCCCAAAAGCCTGGATGGTCATCCAGTACTCTACCGGTTTCTGGTTGAGGTCTCCTTCAGGCCACCACAGAAATCTCAGGCTGTCTCTATCTCTATCCAGCGCCTTGACTTGTAAGAACATTCCTTCGATATCAGAGGCGAACGCGATGGAATATTGTCTTAATCTTAGTAGTATTCCCAACAAAGATTGGAGTAAGTTGGGTCCTGGTAACAACTCGGAATTGAGGGATTGGCCCATATATAGAGCAGAGCCATCAAATACGACTCGTACTTCATGGGGTTTACCGGGTTTGGGAACGTAATGATGTGTTAAATAATACGTTCTCTCAGTCACTGGTGTTCCTTCCGGTACTCTCTCCGCGTATCCCTTTGTTATAAATTTCTTCAGCTGAGTTTGGTACATTTCTTTCGCTGAAGCATTAGCTGTAAGGCGTCGATATAATTGAGCGATTCTTTTCTCTGCCAAGGGTCTGTTATTTATAAATCTAGGTTCTCGTTTTCGAAATGGTAGGCCGATTTCATACCTAACTTGGTCCTTTAAAAAACGTGTAGTTGTTTCCTGGATTTGCTTGGCTCTTTCTTCTTCTATCGATAGAGCCTTATCATATGAATTGGGCTCTACCAGTTCCTGAGTAAAGAATCGTACAGCTAGTTCGTCCCGAGTTCTAGCGTTGTAGCGCTCTATCTCATCGTTTAGTTCGTCATTGTAAGCGATGGGTTCCGATGGGTGAATCAGTTGACAAAGGTTCACCTGACTTTTCCAAGTTTGGTTTTCTGTAAGTAAGTCGATTGTGTTCTCTTCATCGAAGAGTTGGTAGATGTCGTCATTATCTGAGGAGTATGGTGTTCCCTCAGTTAGTTCGTCCACCTCACTGCTCTCCACTTCCCAATCGTGTACTTGGTGTATTTGTTCTTGGGGCATTCTCTCTTCGAGAGTCCTGCGGGAAGGGCCAGTAAAGTACCAACCTACTCTAGTTCTTACCGCATAGGTTTGCAGTGGCTGCGGTTGAGCAGGCCGTTTCTCTAATGTTTCGAGCGCCTCGTGCGCGTTTTGGCCGATGAGGATTTGCACTCCAGGATAATCTGTCTGGAATCGAGGTATCTCAAGATGTTGGATGCTCTCATCCTCGTCCCAATTATAAAGGTCTGCTTGAGTAGTAGCGAAGTTCTTTATAGCCACCATTTTTACCGACCTTATACCTTGTGTTCCTAACTTATCCTGGGGGGTGGACAACACACCTACATAGTAATCTGCCGTTAAGGTAGATTTCCAAACCTGCATAATTCCTGACATATTCAATTTAGTCCGGAATTTGGGTTGTCCAGCAAAGATATCTTCGGCTAATTCTTGATCGATGAATGTTCCTGTGCTGCTGGAGTCAAGGAGGGCGTTCACTATGTAACTTTTGTTAAGACCGTGAACTCTTACCTGCACTACAGGAAATTCTCTGATTCCTACATTGGAAGTTGGAGCTTTCCAAGATGGTTGTTTGGCAAAAGTAGTTGGGGGAAACTCATTGTTGGTGTCCTTTTCATAAGTAAGTGCTCGATACACTGCGGTATTGATTAGATAACAGGATTCGTTGGCGTCGGAGAATTCGTCAGTATAGAATCCTTCCATCTCAGACTCCTGATCAGTGTCATTTACATCACTGAATTGGACATGTAGTTCGGGCTCACTTACCTGACTCTGTTTGTCTCGTTCGAACTCACTGTGTAACAAGATGTGATGTTTCGCGCCACACTTTGCACACTTTATGTCGGAGTAACAGGTTCGCCGTTGGTGTCCTGGTCTGAGGCAATTATAGCATAACCGCTTG
This sequence comes from Nemertoderma westbladi, assembly GCA_032718475.1. NCBI lineage: Eukaryota > Metazoa > Xenacoelomorpha > Nemertodermatida > Nemertodermatidae > Nemertoderma > Nemertoderma westbladi. The sequence goes on along the minus strand of JAUCBJ010000698.1, from coordinate 27,284 downwards.
TCCCACACAACTGTACGTCTGTCTACAAGGGATTTCTTTAGAAATTCAGCACACGCACTCAAACGGTGGGTCCCGTCGCACAGCGCACAGTTAGGTTTTATGTTACTTACCTTACCTTGGGTAACTTGATGCACTCTCGTTTTTTCTTCGGGTTTTCTTCGGTGCATTCTGTTAGGAGATTGAGGGGGGGTCTTGGCAACCTGTTCTCTCCTATCGTTGTTTCGAGCCTTATATTTACTTACATCTTTTGGGGTTTTGTCAACGTAGTAAGAGCGGTCAGTGTCTTTCCCGCTGTCCTCTTCTTGAGAAACTCTGCTTTCGCCGTCGTCAGTGTAACACACCGGTGTTATTCTTCTCCTAGAAGCGGGTTTCTCACTTACCTTATTTTCCAATGTTTTCTCTCGGGACTGCTTGATGAGTTTTACCTCACCATCCAAGAAGGACATGAGATCAGCCATGGTAGGACTTCGTCGTTGTTGTTCATTCATGTACAACACTTTCTTGTCCCAGCGTGTACATACTCCACCTTTTGGTAAAGTAGAGACTACGGCTCCAATAACCATGGAACTCTGATATTCATGAGACTTACCTAACCAGTCCAATTGTCTACAGATTTCCTGAATCTCATCGGAAAACTCTATAATCCCGCTACTAAGGAAGTTTCTGGGGGCTACTAATTTTGCATACAAATACTTAGCTATGTTATCCTTGTTACCATACCTGATGTTTAATGTATCCCAAACTTGTCTTAATCCTTCTGGATGTCCAATAAACTTTAACGCCATTAACTTGGGAGGTCCTTCCAAGCACTTGATGAGGAACCTAAGTTTCTCTCCGTTAGATAGTACAGAGTTCTGTATGCTGTCTTTGTAATATTCATTGAAAGGTAACCATTTCATCTCATCTCCATTGAATATGACGATCTCTCCCACTTTAACCGCTTGGCGGGCTTCTGTTCTAGCCATCTGACGCGTAAAGCTTTCTTGGGCCATCGTGTTATTTAATATCGAATTATCGGTATATAAATTTCTCGGATCATTATCAGGTCTATAAGGAATATCATTAACAACAGGTCTACAATCACCCCCAATAGGGTTTGCTATAGGAGTTTCTACTTCACTAGCAGTATAGATGCGTGTAGGCTCCACACCTTGCGCATGTAATACTTCAGACCTAACAGGCTGACACAATGTTACAGGGGGTATGGGTATACCTTTTTGTATGTTGACCAATTTGTCGCGTTCCAGCGCGATACTTTGCTGCACTTCCTGCAATTCGGCCCTACCTTCCCTTACTGTTCCCTTAAGCTGGTGGACAGTCTCCTGCATCTGTCCGAGCAGGAGGTTCATCCCCCGCCGTCCCTCTTCTACCCACTCGACCGCTGCAGCGGGAGTCGCCAACATTGTAGCGGGCTGACGCGGGACGACGGGAGACAAATCTTTGATTTCTCTCTCAGCTTCCAGGACAGGGATATTCTCATGGACTGTTCTACCGGGTACAGGCAGTGTAGTACTGTGTAAAGGGAACTTAGAGTTAAGCTCAGGAAGTACAGGGGTCTCTAGCACAGGTGTGACTTTTGGAACGACAGGCCTAATTATTTCAGGCTCATCAACTATTGTTGGGAGTCTTTTGACCTGAATAGTTTGGTATGTGGATTCCGTACTACCTAAGTCTGAGCTAGCTAGCTGTCTTCTAACAGCTGGGGGCAAATCAGGCAATTTGTGACGGTGAGCTGTTTTTCTACGCCTGCTTAGACGAGATCTATTTCCTCCGCCTTCAGGATCGGTGGTTTCGCTTTCCTCCGATGATGTGTATCCCTGGCGTTTGGGAGTAGATCGTCTCATCATCTGCATTTGACTAGCAGTTAACTGTTTATTTATGTTGTCTTGCGTCTCTTGCAGATTTTCCAACTCCAGTTGGGTAGTCTGCTCAGACGCTCTCCGTTCTGCTTCTGCCACTGCCCTTTCCGCCTTTGCTTCTGCCGCCGCTGCCTTTCTTTTTGCTTCTGCTTCTGCCGCTGCTGCCCTTGCTGCTATTCTTTCTGCTTCTACTTCTGCCGCCGCTGCTTTTCTTTCTGCTTCTGCTTCTGTCGCTGCTGCCCTTGCTGCTATTCTTTCTGCTTCTACTTCTGCCGCCGCTGCTTTTCTTTCTGCTTCTGCTTCTGCCGTAGCCGCCGCCTTTTGTTCCTCTATCCGTCTTTTCTTTACCTTTTCTTCTTGGACTCTAGCGAGGCGGAGTTTTTCATCAAATTCAGCTTGGTTTGCAGCTAACATTTCCGCATCGATTGCGTCCAACACAAGCTTGGTTCCTTCACTATTAGGGCGAAGTCCAGACAGTCGTCTCCTCAACTCTTCGTCTCCTATGAATCGCTGATAGTCTGACAGATAGATGTCAATGGCGTCTCTAGTTCGCGGCTTCTCTGCTGCTGTTAATTCGCTTTCCACTTCGCTTTCCACCTCGCTATCCACTTCGCTTTCCACCTCACTTTCCACTTCGCTTTCCACCTCACTTTCCACTTGAGAAGAAGTGGCGTCGGTTGATTCTTCATAGGTTGGCCGCTCATCATAAACCGTATCCGCCATCTTCGCTCCGCGTTCGGGCGTCCGCTCAACAGTATCCGAACTACTGGAGCTATCGGGCCGCTGAGAACTAGGTTCTTGGCTAGGAGGTTGCTGCTGTTTTATAGCTTCTTCTTGATCCCGCTTGACTTGGGCCCGAGTGCCTATGGCAGACCAACGGCGCTTCACTAACTTCGCAAATTGCGAAATCTTTTCTACCAACCTAGGTTCTGACACAACCACTGCAGGGGTTGCCCTTCTTACAGTATGAGGGGTTTCAGACCTCGGTCTGGGATTCTCTACACTTTGATCTGAGAAACAGGCTGTTGTTTCTAGGAGACTATCTGACAGAGTTTGCCTTGTGTCAGCCATGTTTGATTGTATAGTCGAATGCCTACTGCTATATTACAGTTAAAGCAAGTCTAGTAATTCAGTATCACTGTTAGCCTAATAATTAATTACCGATACTGCTACTCAGTGTAGCGTGATATATATATAATATATTAGAATACCGGTATGCTTATAATATATATATAAGTATTATTACAGACTAGATTTGTCACAGAGTACCGGTATATAATTTTAGCACAAATATATATAAATATATAATAGGCCTATCGTGAATACCGGTATGCAGCTTACACTTATAGTATATAAGTATAATTCTGGACTAGAATTAATTACAGAGTACCGGTATGATTTCAGCCTAAATTTATAGAATAAATATAATAAGCCTATTGTAAATACCGGTATGTCAATTATTTTAAAATAATTGAATTTCTGAATGTTAGGGGTTACTTGGTTACTTTACTTACTTTATTACCGTTATTTGAGCAGCAGTCCAACTGATATTAAGACCTAAGTGTTGTATAACAGGCCTACTATTTTATTAATAGATTTAGTGGATTTATATGTACCCGTATGAGGGGTTTTGTTACAATATTGAAATAGATGTTACTATTTCTGGGAAGTAATCACTACACAAAAGCTGTGCGCTCTCAGTGAAGTGCTACTTATTAGACACTAAAACAGATAATTATAATTTACCTAAGTTACTTAATACTACAAATTACTTACGATACGGGTGAGATTAATTCTCTAATTAAACACAACAAAAATATTACGTACAAAATTTTAGGGTCATTTTACAGGAAGTCTACAAACCAGCCTAACAAAGGGTTAGATTTCTGGTTATTACAACGGACAGGGTACTACGGTATTTGAAATAATAAGTAGTAGTAAATACACTGCGTTGTCCAGATAGGAAAATACCACCGCCTGACGACCTATAACCGTATCGCTATAGGTACTACGTTATGTATCACGGAGTGTTCCTACCTAGAAGTTAATTACCGCGGACTACCAGATCCAGCGTGCCTATTAACCACTTTACAACATAAATATACTGCCTACACACTAATTACCTCGGAAAGCACTGTACACTAAACCCTAAATTAGGTACAAGTACTGGTACAACAAATAATCAGTAGTTAAATATACTTGAACAGTTAAAAGAACCACGGCATCTGCTGGAGTGACCGGTGCACAAAATCACCAGTCTTGTCCTACGCCAAGCAGCCCGTGTAGTACCGGGGTTAATTTAACTATAACGGTATGTATAACAAACACAATTACTGTAGGAATAAACTTGGGGACATGAATGTTGCGATTAATCGCATAAACTCTGAATAATAAATATTACGCTACCCGTACAGAATACTCAAACAAAATACAGACCAAATGCTGGCAGACTACCACCAAGCCTAAATAAACTACTGTATGTGCAGATTCCAAAACGGTTAGTTAGTATGCGTTCTAACACGGTAGTACGACTTATTCTTTAAGAGGGGATTGACCTTACAGTTATGACTGCCCCAACTTACTAACTGGCACTTTATCAGACAAACTCTACACAAGCAGCAATCTCTTCAGACCTAATAATAGCTAGACAACAATCCAGCCTACAAAATATCTGAGTAATAACTATTACGGTACCTGAACAGACCACACAAACAAACACAGGCCAAAGCGCTGGCAGAATACTATCAAGCCTAAATAAACTACAGTATGTGCAGATTCCAAAATTGTTAGTTAGTATGCGTTCTAACACGGTAGTACGACTTATTCTTTAAGAGGGGATTGACCTTACAGCTATGGCTGCCCCAACTTACTAACTGGCACTCTATCGGACAAACTCTACACACGCCGTAATCCCTCCAAACCCAACAACAATCCGACAACAGTCCGGCCTACAGTTATCTGAGCAATCTGAGCAGACTTACACGTCTTCAGCTCAATATTAACTTACTAGGAAATAAAACTGACAGAAATAAGTAAACTATACAAAAGAATGAGGGGTGATCAATCCCTATACAATATAAGTCGCAATCGCTATATATAACCCGTCTCTCTAACCTGTAGTGTATCAAGAAAATTGGGAAATTTGGGTTCTTTATATATGTTCTCCAAATAATATTCAACCAAACACAACAGTAAATAGCAGTATAATAATGTATGTTGAACAGTAATAACAACAAAGTATTGAATTGTGAATGGATTGAGTTGATTTGTGAGTTGATTTGATTTGATTTGTGAATTGATAACAGTCATACGCTCTATAATTTAAGCCTACTAATGTTTCTTCTAAAAGTATGAAACGAATTGATTCTAGAGCCGTTGTTCCTGGCCTAGACAGCAATAACAAGAAAGTATCAAGTAAAAACAGTAAGACAGAACACTCTCCTTATGATCGGCCGAAAAGCTACACGTCGACAGGAAAAATCGCTCTGATTGGCTCAAGCCAAACAAAGAACCATGCGTCCAATGGCTGTTTCCATGTCAGCAACCGGCTGTTAGATGTCGTAATATGAATCATCACGGCCAAGCTGTGAAAGGCATTTGGTGCATTGCAGGTTTTTTGCCTTACTATGTCCGCTAAAACACGTATATAGCAGAATGACTTTTATGTCCGTTAAAACACCTGTAACGGTACCTTGCGGGCGAGGGGAATATATGTACAGTTAGAGAACCTTTTTAGAGTATTCCAGCGCCTGGGGGGAAACTGGATTGCGAAGCAAAAGGGGCCAGTTATATCCCACAGAAGCTTTTACAGGGATGTTATGTTGAATGGGGGGGGGGGGGGGGGGGTGCATATCAACAATGTTAATAACAGTTTATACTGTAGAAAGGAACATACAGTATTGTCACAGTTGTAGGCTATTCTAACCTTGAGGGTCAATGTCGCATTATTGTGTCCAATTCCTTGGACGTATTTCATTCTGTTCGCGGATTAACCCGACCCCGACCCCGACCCCCTATCCTATAAACTAATACTGTAAGTAAAGTAATCCCCTTTAGTTTCTTGATTTTTTTTTCAGGTATAGACACCATCGTATCGATGTCGTATATGTGGCGACTTCTGATTGGTTCAGCGATTTGCATCACCGTGAGTCTGGTAACCGCTGTGATTAGCTGGCTAATTCGCAGGTTTATTACGCAGAAGACACGGGCCAAGGTAGACCCCCGATTGGTTTTCCACTGGGGATACACTTATAGGGCAGATATTAATGATAACTGGCGGAATCTAATGCGAACGAATCACGTGTAGCAACAATAACCAGGTTGTCGCTGGAAGTGTTACATATAGAATTCGGAGACAATAGTTCTTTTGTCGGACGTCTACGAAAATGTTGACCAACTTTTGTGCTAGGCCTATTATATTATACTGTAATTATGATGTTAGTAAGTAAGTAGGCCTACGGTAAACAGATTTTTAGAAAATTTAAATTTGCGGTATTTCGGGCTTTCCTGATCTCTTATTATATTAATTTTCATGTTTGGCGCAATCTATACTATCTGTCTGTCCGTTTGTCGGTCCTTCCGTAAAATTATTATAAAATATACAGTACTGCCGTGCAATGTTAATGTAAAAAGACTGCAAGTTACAAAAAGTCATTTCGAGTAAATCGCAAATTACAGTTTGCCTTCTGATTGTTGGTTTAAAATGTCCGTAGATTACTAATTTTTGATAACCCTACGCAATTGGGGGTGCGAAATTTTTCTAAGTGATTATTTTCACTTTTCATTAAAATTTTGACTTCAGGGTATTTTGTTGTACTCGCGGTGTTTTTGCATTATACAACCTGTATGTAATTACATATTTCAAAACAAATATTTCAATAATATATTTTCTTATTATCTACGCAATGACAAAACACCGCAAGTCTTGTTGACTTACGGTTTTTTTTGCATAAATTTAAGTGTTTTTCCTTTTTAATACTATATACATATGTTGTGACTTACGGCCCCGTTTTGCATTGCATATCTCGAGAACTAGACTAGATACGGTGTTCTCGATTATACCATTAGATAGAGCGCATTTTATAGACCCAGAAAAAGTGCATTTTGGAAAATGCGACAGAAACGACGAGACCAAATGTGGTTAATGTCATCAGAAATGAAGTTACCGATACCGTCAACCCATATACGGAATATTTTAGGCAGATAATATGCTTTTTATTGACAGACAGACAGACAGTCAAACGGACAGACAGCCATATCTCAAGATGTAAGATAGATCTTGCTAAACGGTTTTCAAATTTGGAATCTTGATAAAAATCTGTTCTAGATTAAATAATAAAAATAATTTTGAAAAAAATTCGTGAAAATAATTCTTAAGTCAGTCTCACCCGAAGCATCTCCCCCCAAAAAACAATTAATTTAAGAACAAAATACTTCCGGCCATGAGAAGTATACCAGGTATTAAGTATACCAGGTATTAAGTATACCAGGTATTAAGTATACCAGGTATTAAGTATACCAGGTATTAAGTATACCAGGTATTAAGTATACCAGGTATTAAGTATACCAGGTATTAAGTATACCAGGTATTAAGTATACCAGGTATTAAGTATACCAGGTATTAAGTATAACAAGTATTAAGTATACCAGGTATTAAGTATACCAGGTATTAAGTATACCAGGTATTAAGTATACCAGGTATTAAGTATACCAGGTATTAAGTACCGGTATACCAGGTATTAAGTACCGGTATACCAGGTATTAAGTACCGGTATACCAGGTATTAAGTATACCAGGTATTAAGTATACCAGGTATTAATTAAGGTCATGTGTATTTAATTGTTATTCAATTTCCCCGTATTAAGACATTTATATAGCGCTTATTTATTCCTTAACATGTCAGACAGATACTAATTCGTTTATTGTTTTGGTTAGAATCAGCCCTTCTTTAACCTGCGTTTATTGTAAAGACCTGGTAGTCATCATATGGGGGTAAACGGCAAAGTGAAATATATCTGCAGAAATCTCATATGGGCCAAAATTTAAGCCTGACTGTTCGAGATATTTAAAGAAATATAAGGCGAAATTTTACTGGTTCTTACTGTAGAGACTACTACTGTAGAACGCCATCAAAATGGCTTTAAACGAACCTGTCTTACACAGACTCCAACAAACAGATGGGATTGGAAGATGCAAACTAAGAATGACTTGCCTAGGCAAACAAATAATAATCACAATTATTGCGATGTATGAAATATCCGCAATCTGGGAAAAACGGCCCCAAAGAGCAGTTTATTCTGCGGAGGGGTCTTTCTGTATTAGATAAATAAAATAAAGAACACTAATTATTTATACCTAATACACTATCAGTTAGCCTAATAAAATCATCGGAGCAACCAATATAATGTACATGTACGTACAAGCCTCCTATGAAAGTTTGCGAAATGTTCCATTAAGCCTACCTAACAGCTGTTGGTACCCGGTTGGCACCCTGGTTCAGTTTTCTGGTTTTGTTAGTTTAATCAACAGCTGTTGTAAACGTACCAGATATACAAAACCTACTAAGCCTTTACATTGTAATTGAGCTTTGCCTGAGTTGATGACAGTCTTATAACGATGACAATAGGCCCCCCTATAGATACATACGATATATAAATGATGTACTGTTTGTTATACTAACTGACTGAATAGAGATAGAACAATAATAATTTTGTGAACATGCAATAAACGTGCAATGCGTGAATGTAAGAGGAATGAACAACAGCTGCGTTGTGACAAGCTTGCAAATTCGCTCTACAAAGATAACTGTAATGACTTTTGGAGAAATGTTACTAAACATTGTAACAACTCAGTCCCGCTATGTAATAAAGTTGGTAATGCCACTGGCGAAACCGCAATTTGTAACCATTTTAAAGATAAATTTAGTGCATTATATAACTCTGTGATTAAAGACAAAAATGATGTCGAAGGTTTGTTAATATCAATTGAATACTCGAATGATATGATTGTTACAACGGCTGATGTTTCTGATGCTTTCAGTAAGTTAGCCACTAGAAAATCCGCAGGTCCGGATGGACTAGTGGCGGAGCACTTTAAGCATGCCCCTCGTAACTGTTCATTACACTTTTCTTATATATTCACTTCTATTAATGTGCATGGTTGTTTGCCACAAGAGTTGATAGACTCGAATTTGTATCCATTAATAAAAGATAAAAATGCAGATCTCACTGATGATGACAATTATCGCGGCATTTGTGTTGCCAATATCTCAAGTAAGGTCTTAGGATCTGTTTATTATAAACAATTTTTGGAATTCCTAAGTACAACGGACGCACAATTTGGATTTAAAAAGGGATTGGGTACTGAATTGGCAATATTCACACTTAAAAGAGATTATTCAATTTTATTTAGACAACAACAGTCCAGTATACATCTGTTTTATTGACTCTTCAAAGGCATTCGACCTTGTTAACCATTATAAGTTGTTCAGTAAATTAATTAAGCGGAAAGTGCCGTTATTTTTTATCCGTATTTTATGCTTTTGGTATAGACACCAATTATTACAAGTGCGGTGCGGGGGTATCTTCTCTGCTCCATTTAATGTAACAAATGGAACTAAACAGGGGGGATTGCTGTCTCCATTATTGTACAACATATATATCGATGTCATCAGCATTGTATTCTATAAGGCCAATGTAGGTTGTCGCCTGAATAACACTTGCCAGAATCATTTAATTTATGCTGATGACATGGTTATATTCTCTAATTCAGCCTACGGCGTGAACAGATTGCTAAAAATGTATGAGAATTACACTGCGCAACATTCTATTAGGATTAATGTAAAAAAATCTAAATTTATATGCTTTGTACCGAAATCGTATAAAAATATACTCTCGTCTGATTTCTATTTGAACGGTATTAAACTTGAGCGAGTAGAACAGTAGAAATACTTGGGACATATTTTGCATAGTTCGACCTGCGACAATTTTGATATTATCAACCAGATACATTCTTTGTATAGAAGGGGGAATATGGTAATTAGAAAATTTGGTGCCTGTTCGTTACTTGTGAAAAAACTTTTATTCCGTAGTTCTAGTACTCAATTCAACTGTAATTCTCTATGGTCCAGATGTAATTTCAATCTTGAGGGTAGGCAATTTAGGGTAGGCTACAATAATATTTCTAGAAAGTTATTTGGATTCAAATACACTCATATGCTTGGTGTGATGGATCTCCCAAAATTTGTCCCCATTCGCTACAATGCCATCCACTCGCTTTGGCGACGTCTTAGTATATCTACTAACTTAGTTATACAACCAGTGATCTGTGCTACGGCAGCCACTAGCCGTATTAGAGCTATGCGTTCCCCTCAGGACCCGTAACGGGGTTAGTTTTTTAAATTTTTAAATATATTCAGTAATAATTATCTTGAACCTCTTATTTATACTACCTATAATACCTGTATGTAACTTTATGTGCTTCCTTTTTATTATGTATTTTCCGTTTTTACTATGGGCTTGCTTCCTGGATTAAATAAATAAATAAATAAATAATAATATAATTAATGTACGTAACTCAAATTGACAATAAGTAGTGAAATTTTGTTCAGCTGACAAAGAGTACCTGTAGCGCTGTAGGTATTTAATTTCGCGTTCCATAATGTTGATAATATGCTAATATTTCGAATATCGCACATCGAATCGTTCCAAACTTTTTTATTCAATAACTAGATAATAATTGTCGCGTTAAAAATAGTAGCGTACCTGCTTGAATCTTTGAGATATTGGATGGTTATACACACATACACAGATAACCACATCGTGTTTTTGAACGGCTCAACTCTTGACAAGAACTACCCAGTCTAAAGACAGGTTCGTTATAATTATCCATCAGATTTATATATTATTGTCTTGAGTGAAACAAAAAATATTAAACCTTAACGTATATAGTGTAATAAATAAACAATGAAGTGGTTCACAGAATTTGTTAAATTTTTTTAATAACTCATCCAAGATTTATATAATAAAGTTATATTGGAACATAAAAGACAGTCTTATATTTTGGTTTCTATTTGGCATAAGATCCGTGTCCCAAAATGAGTATTACTATATATATAATTTCAATACAATAATACAAACAAATGGTCAAGTATGTAGTATGTGTTGTGCTGTAGGGTTGATTCCAGTTTAGGAACTTATCTACAACACGTGGAAAAAGCAACCTACAATTTAGTTGTATAAATAATATAATTGGAAGTATTTATATAAACTATTCCTAGTAACTAGAATATATGTATGTCTGAAACCTCGCGGCATAGACAACCTCATGCATGATATCTAGATAAAGGAGATTCGTAAAATAAAAGACCACCATCAACTTTACGAACAATAACTTTATACTCGACATCAGAACTTGTTGGAAAATTATTTCAATATTCCGGTTTTTGTCATTCAGGAATTCAAGATACACGTTGAGAATCCCGCTTCCGAACCCAAGATCGGAGTTATTTAAATCAAAAATATAACAAATTCGCAAAACATACAGTATATATGATTGAGATACAATCGTACAAGAAGTTTTCTTTTAAATTATAGTCATTCATTGAACGATTACTTTACTATACAGTATATATTAATCTTTGCCTAATATACAGTTTCAGTGCAAAGCAATATATTAAACTAAAAGAAAATCTACAAATACAACAATTTTACAGAATACAGCGATATGATGTTTTATACCAGTTGTATTACCTACCATTACAAAATGCAAAAACTAGTAGTCTATGTAGTAGTGCAACCAATTATATAACCCGAATCGAATCTACAGAACTAAGCGTTGATACCCGTGAATCCATTGAGGACAGAAACAGGGGTCGCTTTATCGTCAAGACTGTCATTGAGTAACTCCATCCACTGGTTGGGACATACATAGTGCGCATACCTCTTGTAGACCAGACAAGGTTTATGTTCTTCGTTATGTTTCAATTCGCATAGACGCCAATCTAACCAGTACTGCCAGCACATGTTGGATTTCTTGGTGTTGGGAAACCGGGCGTCAAATGGTGCCGAAGCCAGGTGTTGGTATTCTGGGTGTTGCTTGAGCAATGTTGTTTGATGGTGCGGCATTTTGATCGTTTTGTTTTATAATTATATTAAATTATAAAACAATTACCAGTTTGTTTACAGCCTTCAGTTCCACGTTCACATTCAGGTCTATCAGTTTATTATTGTATGAGCTTTAGCCTATGTCAGTATGTGATCAGATCACAGATGATTAAATATACGGTAGGCCTACCGATCAAAATAAACGGGTTGACAGGGGTCTCCCTAAAACCTGGTGCTAATCTGCTAATGCTAATGTTATGTCCTGATCTGCTGATGCAGGTAGGAATTTCCTGCTAAAACTGGATATCCGTATAGTCAAAACAAAACCATGCTGAATTTGACACAGTATGGGTCTGGGCTCTAACTGCAGAGAATACTACACATCTCTGGCGATGTCTTGTCTTGTAATGTCTTGAGATGCATATTACAGGACACTGACCGGACGATCTCGCAAATGTCATGGGTGATATTGAGTTGCGGCGGTGCAATTTTGTCGACAAGCAAGCGATTTTGCCGGCACAGCATTCTTAATTCTGTAATTATATATGTAATATATATATAATAATCGTAGTAGCTTGGTCGAGGCTCGAGGTCCAATAATTGTACCAATGAAATATGATGATAAAATATACCGGTATCACCGCACCGGTAGGCCTACCCTACGCCTACCATAGTTCCAGCTCTGCAGCTGTCAGCCAATGAAACAAAGCGTTATACTATAACTGCTAAACCGGGTTTGCGTTTGACTAAACTAAAGTACGTACCTTTCGATCTGTTTACCTATCGATCAATAGCTATTATAACCACCTATAACTGTATAAAGGGAATGGGCTAATATAGGCCTATGAAAATTTACATTAAAATAAATGCCAAATCGGTGTGTCTAACTTTTGGAGTAACACCGTTATCTGAAAAATACGGTTAAAAATTAGAACTTTTTAAGAAAACGAACTTTTTAAGTGCACCGTGCCTTTGCAATTACAATTTTGAAGGGACGATTAATCCGGCCCAAGCCCCAAAGTGTATGGCTTCCAGTCTGGTCCAGAACCAGAAGGGAGGAAAGCCACTTCCGCAAGGGTCAGCGTCAGAGCTGCAGAGGGCTGGCTGGAAGGTGGTAGTGGTGCTCCGCTCCTTATCCAGCCGTGGAGTTCAACCTCGCCTCGCACTATCACGATGCACAACGCAACTCCCGGGATCCCAAACTTCTGAACATCTCTAAACCCTTCGCCTTCCAGTTCCTGACCCTGAGTTGTGGGTTGTAGGCCCAGGCTTATTCTAATTAACTTGGCCGGGATACCGGTGCCGAAGTCTTCAGTTTACAGGTTTAATTTAGGATTCCCATTCCCGATGCCCGAGGCACGAGGCCGATCAGGCCGAGGTCCCGAGCCCGACGATCTTTTCTTCATTTTGGTTATAACAGTATAATAACTAATGCTGTGATGAGTTCTGCAGTGCTGAGCCAGTGAGCTGACTGCTACTCTGCCAGGCTACAGCCTAACTGCCTAAGCCTACAGGACATGCAGGACTTTGTCAATGACTTCAGACTTATTTGCCGATCTCAAAAAGCTGAAAAGCAGTATGGAAAATGGATGGATTATAAAGAAAGAAATTCTATGCTGAAATTCCAGTCTAGGAAAATAAGTGAATGCTAAAACAGTAGGGTAAACTGGGGTGAAGTGAGCTACTTTTGTAGTTTTTCATGTTTTAAAAATAGTTACTTTCTCATTGAGGAAATACCAATGTATTCCTTTGTGCACTACATTATTGCTCTAAACAATCTCACAAAAATTATAACATAATTTGCCCATTAAATAGTCAAATTACAGAATTATACCTTTTGTTTAGAGCACACAAGTAGCTCAATTTACCCCACTCATGGGGCAAAGTGAGCTAGCTCTAAAATCATTTGCAAAACCATTTAACCCCAATCAGTGATTGCCTTATGAAAAAATCAAGAGATAATTTGCCTATTAAATACTGAAATAGGCAGATTATTTTTTTTTCTGACATTTCTGCATTTCGAATAGCTCACTTTACCCCACTCATGAGGCAAAGTGAGCTTCCCTCGAAAATGAGGTCTAAAACCATTTTACCCCATTTAGTAATTTTCTGGGGGTAAAGTGAACCATTTTTTATGTTTTTAAAAAATAGATAAACATACAGTAGGCTATACAGCTATAGGCCAACGAATTATAGAACATTACAAAATTATTAGGCCCTATTATAAATCTAAATAACCAACAAACAAACAATAAACCTGAATACAGTAGGCCTAGTAGTGGAAATTGTAGCACTACTGGTACTAATCTGCAGGCCTAAGACGTTTATTTATTAGACCGACCTCGGGCTGACGCGCTGACGGGCCTGACCTGACAGCTAAAACCTAGAGTTAGGGCCTACGCCTACCCGACATCCAAACAACATTCTGTTACAAATTACAGAATTAAGAGATAATAATGAAATATAAAATTTTCTAAAACATAAACAGCACCAAAATTTCAATAGCTCACTTTACCCCATTCTGCCATTGCCAATATATTTAAGGGGTAAAGTGAACTAAATGAATTAATAAATTAAGTAAATAATTAGTTGTCGAATGACAAAAATTGCACGGGATATCTCAAGTATCACTGTATCACGTATTTACCATTATTTGCGGTAATGACAACTCTCTACCGTACCTTAATTCGTTGTTTATTATTTTGTATTTTAAAATCAATAGGCCTAACCAAAAAGTTTTTATGCATGAATTTTCAACTTTTTTTTTCATATTTTGTAAAAAATTTAATTGCTTCGAAATTTCAAACTGTCGTAAGTTAGGCCTATTTTGTAGGCTACATTAGATCGAAGCTAGGATATTTGTAGACATTATAATGATTTTAGAGAATTGAAATAATAAAAATTTCTATATTTAAAAAAATAAATTAAAAAATAGCTCACTTTACCCTGTTACCCCTAGGCCCGAGCTCACTTCACATCAGTTTACCGCTTTACCCTAAAATATATTATTTTATTCTAAATTTTGAGATTACTGCAGTAGGCCTACTGAATTATAGCTCGTTATAGATCTGTAGATCGTTATAGCCCGTTATCTGGTTCTTACAGTCTTATATCGGTACTGTTATAGGTCGTTCTACATTTTTACTTTTTCAGTTTTTCGGGAACTAGTGTAGTAGGCTACGGTATACCGGTACTGCAGTATTGTCAGACTGTAGGCAGTACAGCAGTATTGTCAGACTGTAGGCAGTACAGCAGTAGGCCTATACTTGTAGAGGCCTATGTACTGATGTAATACACAGATAACTACAGGTACCGGTACTGCGGTTGCGGTACTATACTGCAGTACTGCTATACCTAATTACTGTACTACACTCTGACACTACATACAGACATCTGGACACTGGACATACTGACATAGGCTAGTACTGTACTAGTACTAGTACGGCTAGTACTAAAATGAGACTGAATCCAGGGAAGCCTCAACTCAGCTCAGCCAATAACAGGCCTTCTAAATAATTAATTATTTGAATCCAGTGTTTTCTCATTAGATGCCAATGCCCCTTCCCAAGATATTAAATATAATAATAGTTGTGTTGGCAGCTTGGTGGGAACAGAACATACTGTATACGAATAACCTATGAGGATAAGCAAACGAGTGGAATTATTAGCGCTCTTTAATGGTAAAAAATACAACAATTTATACAAACAAATAAAACACGTTAGAGGGAGACCACCACTAGGCACCAGGCACTTACAGTGTAGGTTTAAAGTTCACTATACATACAGTAGATTTATGAGTATACATACAGTAGGATGTAGAATTTCGGACGATACAATGAAAACACATGTAAAAACAGCAATAACAATTTTGAAGAAAAACGGATTTATAAAAATTTTCAGAAATAAAATCATTTCAGCTACACTCAGGACGGTAAGAAATTGGGTATAAGTAAAACTAAAATTTGGACCATGGATGATATGAACAATAATTAAATTATATCAGATAAAGTAATAATATCAGATATCAAAGTTACAGAAAGGCATAAAATCGAAATCAAGTAGCAAATGAGAAAATATTGAAATTGATTTTGCACCAACAGTTTCAGACGGCAAGGAGTTCCAGAGCGGCACAACACGATTTGAAAAATAATGTTTGTATATCTGCAGCCGACAGCGAGGTACAAAAAGCTTTTGGTTGTGGCCTCTCAGACCTGAACGAGGCGGCTCAGAAAAGTACTGGGCGCTCTCAAGATCTACCAGTCCGTGTTTTATACGGTAGACCATCTTTAAATCGAAAACATGTCTACGTACCTCTAGCGGCTGCAAATTCAAAAAATGTAAGCGATCAATATAAGTAGCGGGGGACAGATTTCACCTAAGAAAGAGTCGCCTACAGAAGTACCGTTGTACACGTTCCACGAGGTTTATAAATCTCTTTGTAAACGGAGACCACACAGGGGTACAATATTCAAGTAGAGGACGCACCATAGATTTATATGCTGTTAGTAAAGCCGACTTGTTTGTGGAGACAATGTTTCTAAAAAGCATGTTAATTACTCTAAAGGCTTTCGCAACCTGAGCCTTGCAGTAAATATTAAACTTGAGATCAGGGGCAATTAAAAGGCCAAGATCTTTACAGGAGGATTCAGATTTAAGCACAGCACTGTTTAAAAAATATATATGCTTAGGATTAGTCGCACCAATATAAACCGCAAAACATTTATGAGCAGCTAAGTTTAGCTGGCATTCTGACGCCCAAGTCTCCAGTTGCCGAAGAGCAGTGACAATATAATTTCGCTGATCAGAGGAGGAATATATTTTCACATCATCGGCATATACAGTAACTTGGCACTAACTGGTAAAAGAAGGTCAGGTAAGTCGTTGATAAATAACATAAAAAGTAAAGGTCCGATAACACTGCCTTGCGGCGTACCAGAGATAACTGCACAAACCTGTGAAAACATATTGCCCACCAAAACTTGCTGAGATCTGTTGGATAAAAATGCTTTAAACCAATCTAATAGACTCCCACAAACACCATACCCCGATAATTTACACAGAAGTTTACTATGTACGACAGAATCGAACGCTTTAGAGAAATCTACATATATTATATTAATTCGATACACCCCCAGGCGGGGTAAATGGAAACCAGTAAAATTTATGTACATAAATAAATAGAAAATAAATTGAATACAATTATTAGTTATTGAGATGCGAGACGGGAAAGTGGAGGGCAGTCGCTGCAGTTCAGTGCATGATATCGTCGTGTACATGGGAGGTTACAGTACTGACATATACATTCGGTGGATAGCGAGTGGAAAGGCGTTTGGTTGACGCAGATTAGGTGGTGGAACCCATGGGCGGTCGCACGAGTAATAACGTGCCTGTTACGCTGACCAGCCATTTTCCAATGGGAGCTCTGGAATCCGGGGCCGTCCAGGAAAGATTCTGTGATGAAGTTGTTGTTGCGTTTGCGTCGGTGCTCGCGGTATCTGGAGGAGACGTCATCAGTTAATAAGTCTGGATATTTCAATAGTACTGCGGCCATAAATGGAGGTTCGTTAATCAAGTTTAGAGCGAGTGTAGAGGAGGCTGATGTGTGGAGAGACAACATTCTTTTGATGTGTTGCGTCTTTATTTTATCCAATTCTTTAAGGTTCTGTAATGTTAGGTATTTACCAATACTAGTTATTAGGTAGAGTGCTGAAGGGGCAATTTTCATGTTGAATATTTTTAGTCCTGTTTCAATAGAGAGTAAACGGAGATGTGTCAGTGAACCGATCGTTGAATAAGCAGTGGCTTTCTTTAACTGGATGTGCTCAGAGAAGCAGAGGGACGGTTGAAGGACTAGTCCGAGATACTCGTAACGGTTGACGATTTCTATGGGAGTGTTATTGTAGGTAAACTTGTCTGCGCGAGCTAGACGCCCGGCTTTACGGAATTTAATAATTTTAGTTTTCTTTAAGTTTACAGTCATTCCGTTTAGGAGGCACCAATCATATAACGTATCGAGAGCGCGTTGTAGTTCCTCGCGGTCATCGGAATACAGTGCCAGATCATCTGCGTAGAATATCAGTTTAATAAATCGACACACCCTAAGTATTGTGTGGGCGAGATCAGCGATAAATATTATAAAACACGTTGGGGATAGACAATCACCCTGGAGGATTCCGCGAAGTTGCTTAATGGTTTTCGATAGACGGAGTCCGTCGTATATTCGGATGTCATTGTTTAGTAGATCTTTAATTATACCGTAAATCTTCCCTTTAATACCAAAGTTATATAACTTGTAAAGAAGAACTGCCCTTGGGACAACATCAAACGCCTTCCGGAAGTCGACGAACGCGACAAAAACAAATCGCTTGCCGGAGCCAGTTCGCCGAGATATCGGCAAGAAGTTGCTCCACCGCGTGGCGAGTAGACCTCCCCTGCATAAATCCGTATTGGACCCCGGGTATTAGGTGGATTACGTGTAGGCGAATTCGCTTATTAATTATTGATGTAAATAATTTCAGGAGAACCGAGAGGAGAGCGATTCCTCTATAATTATCTGGATCTGTTACAGAACCTTTTCGTTTGTAAAGGATCTTTATGATACTCTGATACCACAGTGTTGGTAATTTCCCGAGGTTAATACAGGCATTGTATAAGAGTGTTAAGGGGACTAGAATAAATACGATGGTGGACTTTAGGTGTTCATAGAACAGTTGATCGGGGCCGCAGGATTTATTGTTCGCAGAATCGCGGATGGTTGCCGCAACTTCCTCGGCTGTGATTGGTTCATTGAACCATTCAGCGGAGGTTCGCTCACTGTCGGAAGAGTCGGGAACGGTTGGGCAGGATGGCGGGATGTTAGGGGTACCGACGAGGTTGGAGAAGTGGGACTCCAGCCTTGTGGAATCTATGGGGGCGACTGAGGATTGTGTATCCTTAAATAGGAGCCAAGGTTTCACCTCGGCTTTATTGAGTTTTTGTAAGAGGCAGTTGTCCTCGTACTCCTGTCGTTTCGTTTTGATTAGCTTCTTATACTGTTTACGTTGATTCCAGAATTCCTTATTGTCGTCGCTAGACTGTTCGCGTCTCGTCATTGCCAGTAAGAGGGAACGCTTAAGTCGTTGGCAGTCAGTATCGAACCACGGTTTACCAGCGGATTGTTGTGGTTTCTTAGGGATCGTCGATTCCGTTAGTGTTTGTGTCAGTAGTGTAGTCGCTAGGTCAATATCTGAGTCTTCCAGAGCATTGCTGATTCCACTGGCCAATATAGTTGGGTGTACCCCAAGTTTATTAATGTCGATCTTTCGGCTTAACATGGGAGGTCGATAGTCTATATCTATAAGAGGGTCGGGAATATAAATTGTTGCTGTAACGCGTTGGTGTTTTCGGATCGGGTTAGTGGTTACAGTTATTGTATGCGTCTGATTGGTAGGACCCAGGAGTCTTACGAACACTAGGTCAATACAACTCGTTCCCTGTGGAGAGCAATAAGTTGCTACGGTTGGGTCGTTTAAACATATAAACCCTAGGTTGGACAGATAGTCGCTGAGCTTAGAACCCCGGTCGCCGGAGTCGAGACGGCAGTTGAAATCCCCACCGATTATAGTGGTTTTGTTTGGATCAGTTTGTGCAAGAGCGCCTGCGATGAAGAGAATAACGTCTTCAACCTGGTGGTTTGGATTGAAGTAGAAAACCGCTATGTTGGATGCCCGAGTGTTGATGATAATGAACTGTTTTTCTGTTGCGATAAGAGATGGATCTAAGTTAGGTTTGCATAAGATAGAGAGTCCCTCTGAAGGGCGCCCCCTTCTTTGAGTGACGGCTGGTTCTATAAATGGATAATAGTTATTTACATTACACAAAGTTGATTTCGAATAAAATGTTTCAGTTAGTAATAATACATCGTCATTAATAAATAGCTCATCCGGGGTCAGGTTATCTAGAATAAACTGTAGACCTTCGACGTTCCACACAGAGAGTTTAATCGATTGGGGGAGCGCTATGGAGGGGGTGGGTTGCGGGTGAGGTTGTCGTCCCCCGAGACCGCGGTAGCTGAATTTGCGGCTGTCTGTGGTAAAGGGACCGGGTTTGGGTTGAGTAATCGAGGTTTGAGTCCATATCGAACACGTTCTTCGTCATTGAGTGCGTAGTTCCGGATGCTGATGCCTGCACCCCAGGCATCGG
The DNA here is from genome assembly GCA_032718475.1 of Nemertoderma westbladi. Taxonomy (NCBI): domain Eukaryota; kingdom Metazoa; phylum Xenacoelomorpha; order Nemertodermatida; family Nemertodermatidae; genus Nemertoderma; species Nemertoderma westbladi. The sequence continues at coordinate 7,141 of JAUCBJ010000698.1, read as the reverse complement.
GGTTCATTAAGGAATCTCGATCGACTTGATCACAGATCACGTGGAAGCTAATAAACGGGGAGTCTGTTCTTGGAATGATGGGTATTACTTCCTCGAAGGGGAGTTCCTCCTTGGTTAGGTAGTTGCTAACCTCCTCGGCGGTGACGGACGGATCTAGTCTGCCTATGTGGATGTGAGCCTTTCGGACTGTTGGCGTTTTCTGTTGGAGCTGGGGAACTCTGAGAGTGCCACCAACCTTGTTCCCGCGAAGAGATTCTGGTCGAGGTGTGCGAGGTCCTGTAGGTAGCCTAGTGAGGTTAGATTCGCGGCGGACGTATGAGGTTGGGGTTGATTCCCAGCCCCGAACCGGAGGGCTCGATGTTGGAACCGGAACCGTTTTGGCGTGGAGGAGCTCGTTCTTTGCAGCAATTGTTTCCTCGCGAGATTCGGCGAGTTTACCGAGGGTTACCGTGTACATAGAGCTCATGGCGATAAGTTTTTCGGATACTGATTTCTCTTCGTCGACAGTTACTGATTTCTTTCGCTTGAAAGATTGAACTAAACGAAAGATATCATCTTGAAGCGCTATAAACTTCGCGGCTTCCACCATATCGCAATAATAATCAGATAGTGCAGTAGTAATACAGAAGTACCGGTAGCAAAATTTGTAGGTCAGTAGGGCAGTAGCAGAGTAGCGCAGAAGTTTACTATGTACGACAGAATCGAACGCTTTAGAGAAATCTACATATATTACATCAACATTTTTACGCTTATCTATAAGTTTGCACCAATCGGAAAGACAATCTAATAATTGTGTACATGTACTTTTTCTCTTTAAAAAACCGTGTTGTGCCCGGGTAATTAATTTGTTTGTTAACAGGTAATTTATCAAAGCATCTTTAATTACCATTTCCATTATCTTACAGGTTATGCACGTGAGGGAGATAGGTCTGTAATTATAAGGGCCTGATGAATCGCCCTTTTTAAATACAGGTATAATGTAGGCAGTGAGCCAAACAGATGGAAGGGCGTGCGATTCAAAAGAGACACGGAAAATAACTGATAAGGGCGCTGCTATGGTACAAGCTAGTTTAGAAAATAGAATAGCCGGGAACCCGTCCGGGGTGGAACTGTGTTTCGGAGCTAGTTTATGTAAAAAAGTTAAAACATTTACAGGATTAAAATCAACAGAAGATAAATTAACATTATAGGGTACTTTGCGGTTAAAATTTAAAGGCACATTATTGTCAGGGGTAAAATTTTCTGAAAAGACAGAGGAAAAAATGGTAGCCTTAGTTTCGTCATCAATTACTGTTTCACCTTTGTATTTCAGGGGGCCAATGTCCGATCTGTTGGAGTTCTTTTTCTTCAGGTACCGAAAGATCGCATTTGTGTTTCCAGAACTGAGAATCCGGATTTCCCGCTCGCAGTCAGCACGGTGAGCGGCGCGGGAAGCTTGCGCTGCAACACATTTATACGCAGCCATACCGCCTTCCGAGTGACGCCTGCGCCACAAGCGTTTCTTTGCTTTCTGTAAAATCTTGACGTAATGAGGGTACTTCTTTTGGTTGCTATCGTTACAAAATTCCTTGTAAGGAATATAAGTATTTATACCACTTTTCATAACCTTGCTAAATGCTAGGAAGAAATCGTCCACTGTTCTACATGAAGCAAACTCTTCTTCTTCCCATTTAATTGACTGAATAGAAAAACTGAAAGGTGACAAGGTGAAGGTGTGGGCGTGCGTGGGGGTGGGTCGGGTCACGAAGTCTAGCCTAAACAGCTAGGTGAGTATTTCGAATTTCAACTATGTAGCTTCCATTGGAAACACTAATACAATCATGGCCTACTACAGTATATTTATACGGCCTAAACAGGTTACTTGGAGTGGCCTCTTAAAAACAGGCCAGTTTTATTTTACATTATTTTGATATGGCAATATGGGGTGAGTTCTATAAATTTTCATTTGCTGCAATTTGCAAAATGGACGTAAAACGTTCCAGAACATGTTAGCTATTCATTTTAAAAAACATTATATTCTAGAACAAATATTTTTTGTTCTATAACATTTTTTAGAAAAAATTTGGATTCTATTTAGAACGCATGGAATCATTCTAAAACGTGTTTAAAATCAATAAAACAATTGTATAAAAAAAATTTGAAATTTTTTTATTGATACCCCAATGATGAACTATAGTGCTGTAAAGGGTGGAGGATTCTGTTTGTCTACCCATGGTTGAGCTATAGTGCTGTAAAGGGTGGAGGATTCTGTTTGCTGTACCCATGGTTGAGCTATAGTGCTGTAAAGGGTGGAGGATTCTGTTTGCGTACCCATGGTTGAGCTATAGTGCTGTAAAGGGTGGAGGATTCTGTTTGCTGTACCCATGGTTGAGCTATAGTGCTGTAAAGGGTGGAGGATTCTGTTTGATGTACCCATGGTTGAGCTATAGTGCTGTAAAGGGTGGAGGATTCTGTTTGTGTACCAATGGTTGAACTATAGTGCTGTAAAGGGTGGAGGATTCTGTTTGATGTACCCATGGTTGAACTATAGTGCTGTAAAGGGTGGATGATTCTGTTTGTGTACCCATGGTTGAGCTGTAGTGCTGTAAAGGGTGGAGGATTCTGTTTGCTGTACCCATGGTTGAGCTATAGTGCTGTAAAGGGTGGAGGATTCTGTTTGCGTACCCATGGTTGAGCTATAGTGCTGTAAAGGGTGGAGGATTCTGTTTGCTGTACCCATGGTTGAGCTATAGTGCTGTAAAGGGTGGAGGATTCTGTTTGATGTACCCATGGTTGAGCTATAGTGCTGTAAAGGGTGGAGGATTCTGTTTGTGTACCAATGGTTGAGCTATAGTGCTGTAAAGGGTGGAGGATTCTGTTTGCTGTACCCATGGTTGAGCTATAGTGCTGTAAAGGGTGGAGGATTCTGTTTGCTGTACCCATGGTTGAGCTATAGTGCTGTAAAGGGTGGAGGATTCTGTTTGCGTACCCATGGTTGAGCTGTAGTGCTGTAAAGGGTGGAGGATTCTGTTTGATGTACCCATGGTTGAGCTATAGTGCTGTAAAGGGTGGAGGATTCTGTTTGCGTACCCATGGTTGAGCTATAGTGCTGTAAAGGGTGGAGGATTCTGTTTGCTGTACCCATGGTTGAGCTATAGTGCTGTAAAGGGTGGAGGATTCTGTTTGTGTACCAATGGTTGAACTATAGTGCTGTAAAGGGTGGAGGGTTCTGTTTGATGTACCCATGGTTGAGCTATAGTGCTGTAAAGGGTGGAGGATTCTGTTTGATGTACCCATGGTTGAGCTATAGTGCTGTAAAGGGTGGAGGGTTCTGTTTGTCTACCCAGGGTTGAGCTATAGTGCTGTAAAGGGTGGAGGATTCTGTTTGTGTACCAATGGTTGAACTATAGTGCTGTAAAGGGTGGAGGATTCTGTTTGTGTACCCATGGTTGAGCTATAGTGCTGTAAAGGGTGGAGGATTCTGTTTGTGAACCCATGATTGAGCTATAGTGCTGTAAAGGGTGGAGGATTCTGTTTGTCTACCCATGGTTGAGCTGTATAGTGCTGTAAAGGGTGAAGGATTCTGTTTGATGTACCCATGGTTGAACTATAGTGCTGTAAAGGGTGGAGGATTCTGTTTGCGTACCCATGGTTGAGCTATAGTGCTGTAAAGGGTGGAGGATTCTGTTTGCGTACCCATGGTTGAGCTATAGTGCTGTAAAGGGTGGAGGATTCTGTTTGTGTACCAATGGTTGAGCTATAGTGCTGTAAAGGGTGGAGGATTCTGTTTGCTGTACCCATGGTTGAGCTATAGTGCTGTAAAGGGTGGAGGATTCCGTTTGAGTACCCATGGTTGAACTATAGTGCTGTAAAGGGTGGAGGATTCTGTTTGCGTACCCATGGTTGAGCTATAGTGCTGTAAAGGGTGGAGGATTCTGTTTGTGTACCAATGGTTGAGCTATAGTGCTGTAAAGGGTGGAGGATTCTGTTTGCTGTACCCATGGTTGAGCTATAGTGCTGTAAAGGGTGGATGATTCTGTTTGAAGTACCCATGGTTGAGCTATAGTGCTGTAAAGGGTGGAGGATTCTGTTTGATGTACCCATGGTTGAGCTATAGTGCTGTAAAGGGTGGAGGATTCTGTTTGATGTACCCATGGTTGAGCTATAGTGCTGTAAAGGGTGGAGGATTCTGGTTGATGTACCCATGGTTGAGCTATAGTGCTGTAAAGGGTGGAGGATTCTGTTTGCGTACCAATGGTTGAGCTATAGTGCTGTAAAGGGTGGAGGATTCTGTTTGCTGTACCCATGGTTGAGTTATAGTGCTGTAAAGGGTGGAGGATTCTGTTTGTGTACCAATGGTTGAGTTATAGTGCTGTAAAGGGTGGAGGATTCTGTTTGCTGTACCCATGGTTGAGCTATAGTGCTGTAAAGGGTGGAGGATTCTGTTTGATGTACCCATGGTTGAGCTATAGTGCTGTAAAGGGTGGAGGATTCTGTTTGTCTACCCATGGTTGAGCTATAGTGCTGTAAAGGGTGGAGGATTCTGTTTGCTGTACCCATGGTTGAGCTATAGTGCTGTAAAGGGTGGAGGATTCTGTTTGATGTACCCATGGTTGAGTTATAGTGCTGTAAAGGGTGGAGGATTCTGTTTGATGTACCCATGGTTGAGCTATAGTGCTGTAAAGGGTGGAGGATTCTGTTTGTCTACCCATGGTTGAGCTATAGTGCTGTAAAGGGTGGAGGATTCTGTTTGCTGTACCCATGGTTGAGCTATAGTGCTGTAAAGGGTGGAGGATTCTGTTTGTCTACCCATGGTTGAGCTATAGTGCTGTAAAGGGTGGAGGATTCTGTTTGTGTACCAATGGTTGAGTTATAGTGCTGTAAAGGGTGGAGGATTCTGTTTGCTGTACCCATGGTTGAGCTATAGTGCTGTAAAGGGTGGAGGATTCTGTTTGATGTACCCATGGTTGAGCTATAGTGCTGTAAAGGGTGGAGGATTCTGTTTGATGTACCCATGGTTGAGCTATAGTGCTGTAAAGGGTGGATGATTCTGTTTGAAGTACCCATGGTTGAGCTATAGTGCTGTAAAGGGTGGAGGATTCTGTTTGATGTACCCATGGTTGAGCTATAGTGCTGTAAAGGGTGGAGGATTCTGTTTGATGTACCCATGGTTGAGCTATAGTGCTGTAAAGGGTGGAGGATTCTGTTTGCGTAGCAATGGTTGAGCTATAGTGCTGTAAAGGGTGGAGGATTCTGTTTGCGTACCCATGGTTGAGCTATAGTGCTGTAAAGGGTGGAGGATTCTGTTTGATGTACCCATGGTTGAGCTATAGTGCTGTAAAGGGTGGAGGATTCTGTTTGATGTACCCATGGTTGAGCTATAGTGCTGTAAAGGGTGGAGGATTTTGTTTGCTGTACCCATGGTTGAGCTATAGTGCTGTAAAGGGTGGAGGATTCTGTTTGCTGCACCCAATGATGAACTATAGTGCTGTAAAGGGTGGAGGATTCTGTTTGCTGTACCCATGGTTGAGTTATAGTGCTGTAAAGGGTGGAGGATTCTGTTGGATGTACCCATGGTTGAGCTATAGTGCTGTAAAGGGTGGAGGATTCTGTTTGATGTACCCATGGTTGAGCTATAGTGCTTTTAAAGGGTGGAGGATTCTGTTTGATGTACCCATGGTTGAACTATAGTGCTGTAAAGGGTAGAGGATTCTGTTTGTGTACCCATGTTTGAGCTATAGTGCTGTAAAGGGTGGAGGATTCTGTTTGCTGCACCCAATGATGAACTATAGTGCTGTAAAGGGTGGAGGATTCTGTTTGCTGTACCCATGGTTGAGCTATAGTGCTGTAAAGGGTGGAGGATTCTGTTTGCTGCACCCAATAATGAACTATAGTGCTGTAAAGGGTGGAGGATTCTGTTTGTCTACCCATGGTTGAGCTGTAGTGCTGTAAAGGGTGGAGGATTCTGTTTGATGTACCCATGGTTGAGTTATAGTGCTGTAAAGGGTGGAGGATTCTGTTTGTCTACCCATGGTTGAGCTATAGTGCTGTAAAGGGTGGAGGATTCTGTTTGATGTACCCATGGTTGAACTATAGTGCTGTAAAGGTTAGAGGATTCTGTTTGTGTACCCATGGTTGAGCTATAGTGCTGTAAAGGGTGGAGGATTCTGTTTGCTGTACCCATGGTTGAGTTATAGTGCTGTAAAGGGTGGAGGATTCTGTTTGCTGTACCCATGGTTGAGTTATAGTGCTGTAAAGGGTGGAGGATTCTGTTTGCTGTACCCAATGATGAACTATAGTGCTGTAAAGGGTGGAGGATTCTGTTTGAAGTACCCATGGTTGAGCTATAGTGCTGTAAATGGTGGAGGATTCTGTTTGATGTACCCATGGTTGAGCTATAGTGCTGTAAAGGGTGGAGGATTCTGTTTGCTGTACCCATGGTTGAGCTATAGTGCTGTAAAGGGTGGAGGATTCTGTTTGTCTACCCATGGTTGAGCTATAGTGCTGTAAAGGGTGGAGGATTCTGTTTGATGTACCCATGATTGAGCTATAGTGCTGTAAAGGGTGGAGGATTCTGTTTGCCGTACCCATGGTTGAGCTATAGTGCTGTAAAGGGTGAAGGATTCTGTTTGTGTACCCATGGTTGAGCTGTAGTGCTGTAAAGGGTGGAGGATTCTGTTTGCTGTAACTGAAAACTCAAGATCGGTTAGCTGCTGAGGACCCATGACTTCGGCTACATGATGGTGGACATAATACCACCCAATCTTCAGCATTGTCAATATCGAGAGATGTCCGCAGCACATAGTTAATCTCAATATTGAAGAGGAAGAGTGCTAATGTGTCCCCTTGAAGGACAGGACACCCCAGAGAACCTCGAAGATATCGGTACCTCATACCTACTTAGTCTTTCTAATATGCACACACAATCAATGAGCTGTTATAAATAGCTATAGCAACATCTAATTGCCAAGACCAGGATCTGATGCCGCCTAAAGACTGCTGGACGCATTTTCAAATGACAGGATTGTGAAAAATATTTTCTCGAAAGTTAACAGTAGGGTTAGGTTTCTATACAGAAATAAAAATAGTTTGAACACCGACTCCCGCAAGTTACTTTGCTCTTCTTTAATACAGTGTCACATGGACTATGCATGCTCTTCTT
>JAUCBJ010000697.1:0-109722 GCA_032718475.1 Nemertoderma westbladi | reverse complement strand
AATTTACATAACAGACATTACAGAATATAATGGTGTATGGGCCTACTGCACAAATAAACTAATATTTATGTAGCTCAGTATATCTACAGTTTAAGGCACATAGCATAGCTAGTGCGTGACTCAAACTGCAACATATATAAATAGTAATGAATGTAAGTATTTATAGTATTATGATTAAGGTATTCCAGGAAATTATGTTTCAATGTTAAAATTTGAATGGAAAAAAAATATATATATATTTGTCAGAAACTCCAGCGGAATAGTAAAAAATAGGAAACACACAGTTAAATTAATTGCTGTGGTTAGTAAAAGAAAATACGAAATGAATAAAGAGACAAGAAGAGGATGGCCTAATCTAGTATATTATTTTTGAATGTTTGACGGTTTAGCAACTAATATTTTTAATTTGAAATTATGACTGATCGAGCGATCGGAGGGGGTAACTTAAATATAGATTAACAGGCATCACTGAATAATAATAGTTATTATTATATAGTAGAAAATAAGAATTCCCGAAATTTTTTGGAAAATAGAGGCTTTGATTTTATTTGTCGGATTGTTAAAGGAATAGAGTTCCAGACCTGAGGACCTTGGAAATTCATGGATTGTCTGGAAGTTAGTAAGCGAACGAAAGGGGTGTAAAGGTTTTGATTTGCCGATGAACGAGTATTATAAGAATGTACTGTAGATATTTTTTTAAACAAGTTAGAAAACTGTGTGGCAGATAATGGTAATAAGTTATTTTGAGTATCGAACATTAGTAGGCCGACTTGATGGGTGTATAAAAGATTTAATGGCAGGATTTGAAGCGATTTATATATTGGGTTTGAAGAGGCTTGGAAGTGGCTGAATGTAATACATCGGATAATTTTATTAATTTTTATACGGAGTGGTTTAATATAGCTAGTTTTCGACTTCCCCCACAAGATAAGGCCATAGAGCAGATAAGGATGTACAAGGGAGTAATATAGACGCTTGATTATCAGTGAGGGAAAAATATGCCTAAGTTTGTAAAAGATACCTGCCGTACGTGATATTTTTTTAATTAAATATTCAATATGTATTTTCCAGGATAATTTTGAGTCCAACCAGATTCCAAGAAACTTTGCCGCGTTTGTTTGTTTAATATTTATGCCATTTATTGTTAGCGAACTGTTAATGTTATTACTGTTTCGATTACTGAAAAAAGTATGCTCGGTTTTTTTAACATTAAGTGAAAGCGAGTTATCTATAAGCCAATTACTAATTTTAATTAATTCAATATTTGTATTTTTAATAAGATTTTGTATCGATTGATTTTGGGAAAAGAGAGTAGTGTCATCGGCGAATAAGGTGGTAAAGAGAGAGGAGGCATTTGGGAGGTCGTTGATGTAGAGGAGGAATAACAGACAAGATAAAGTGGCGCCCTGAGGGACCCCACAGACAAGTGGCATCACAGATGACAGACAATTATCGACTACAGTTACTTGAACACGGTCAGTAAGGTAATCAGTTAATAACATATGCGGAATCCCTCGAATACCGTATGCTTGTAATTTTTTTAGTAAGATAGAGTGATCCAACGTATCGTACGCTTTTTTAAGGTCAATATAAATAGCACAGGAATACAACTTATCTTCTAGCGTTTGATATATTTTTTCAAGCATGGATAGGAGAGCATGAGTCGTTGTAGTTTTAGGACGAAATCCAAATTGCGATTGAGTAATAATTTTAAACTTAGCTATATATGATTGAAGTTGGTTGTTAATAATAATTTCAAAAAGTTTACTAATAATAGGTAATAAGGATATTGGTCGATAATTGTTCTTATCAGTGGGGTCACCGGCCTTAAACACTGGTACAACTTTCGCCCGCTTTAAGGATTTCGGGAAGAAGCCGCAGGAAATAGACAAATTTATCAAATAACTTAAATGATGGGATAAGGGAAGAGCGCCTAGAGAGAGTAGTTTGGTTGAAAATATATCGTTAGAGGAAGATGACGTTTTGATATGTAGTAAGTGATATTGAATTTCAACTGGCGATGTTTCTGTTAGTACAAAAGATTGTGGGCCATTATGTGAGATATGCCGTAAGGGAGACCGATTAGATTTGGGTATTTGCTGGGACAAATTTGAACCAACAGTGGAAAAGTGATTATTGAATGCCTGGGAAATTTGTTTCGGGTCAGTTAGGGTTTCGATCACATCGCCTGTTATCACAGTCAGTTTTTTTGGAGCGGCCGATTTCCCACTTTTGTTTAGGGCTGAGTTTATTATACGCCAAGTTTTGCGATTATTATTGGAACATTTTTCAAACTGGGTTTTATAATAGTTTTTCTCAGCCTCCCGAAGAACAGAGGTTAAAATATTTCGGTACCTTTTAAAAGCTAGTTCGTTTACTACTGTGGGATTTTTTATGAAAGCGCGGTAAAGGTCATTCTTAATTATGGTTCTTTTAACTAAATTAGGAGTCATCCAAGGTTTCGTTGGAATTTCTTTGGGCTTAAGTGTTTTCGGGGCAGCATGTTTAAGACAGACCTTCTCCAAATCAGTATAAAATTGGTCTAATTTACAGTTATTTGGAATGGATGGATCAGTATACGTCCATGTATCAAGGCAGTTTAGGTCACGCAGAAAATTATTACAATTGAATTTTGAATAATCAAAAAAAGTGGTCGTTTTGGTAGTTTTAAAATAGTTGTGATAATTTTGGAGAGTGATGAACGTAGGCTGATGGTCTGATGTGCCAACTTTAGTAAAAAATGTACCGGATTGAGAAACCGAAGAAGTTATATTTGTAAATATGTGGTCAATATTGGTTCTACTCCATGGTGTGACACGTGTTGGTTGGCTAATAAGTTGCACGAGGCCGATTGAATTCATTATATCGATATATTCTTTGGACTGTTTTGTTGTTTTTAATAAATCTACATTAAAATCCCCCGTTAAAATTATATCACAATTTGATTTATTTAGATCTGTAATTGTTTTTTCAAGTTTTGTAAGGAAATATGGTAGCTCAACAGAATTTGGACGATAGATTGTGCCTATTACCAGCGGCCTCTTGTTTGGTCGATGTAGTTGAACCCATGAGTTTTCAAAACCCTCGATCCTCAGTTCAGGTTTCATATCAAAATTAATAGATTCTTTGAAATAAATTGCAGTGCCGCCTCTTTTAAGTTTTTTCTTACTAATTTTCACTGTATTTGGTAGAACCCGGCAATCATAAAACGGACCATCATAACCATTAATTTTCAATAAGTCAGTGGGAGTGTCTGTGGATAAAAATGTTTCCGTAAAAGTGAGTACTGTGGAGATGGCGTCTAGCCACGAAATGAAAACGTATGTAGACTCAAGTTCGAGCGATCGCTGATGGCATACTGCAGTACTGTCGTACAGTTCTGTAGGTGGGCCTAAGAGTTCCTCTCTAGGGTTGCTAGGCAACCGTAATAACAACGTTTTGGGACTGTATAATATGTATGTCAGTGGGGCTGCCACATGACCCCCCCCAGTCTCGAAACGTATTAGAGATATTCAGGTGGACGGACCGTCCGGCCCGATCGAGTTTGTACGGGCGGTTGGGCTGGGGTTGGTGGTCTTTGCGCTAGTACCGGCGGTGTAGGAGGTACCGGAGGTGCGTTCGGGGGTCGACCTCGGCGCCGCGGTTGGCCGATAACGACCGGCTCGGTAAAATCGAGATGGGCCGGTTTGAGTCGGTCGACTGAAATCGTTTCAGTTCGACCGCCCATCTCGATCTTAAATGTTTTGGGTCCGGGGGTGAGGACCTTGTAAGGCCCCTCGTAGGGGCGTTCGAATGGCGTCCGGTGGGCGTCGCGCCGGACGAAAACGTAGGTAGCGTCGTGGAGGTCCGGTGGAACCGACGACGGAGTCAGTCCGTGGCGTGACGTCGGTACCGGAGCGAACCGCCCGACCGTATCCCGGAGTTGAGGGAGGATCGTGGACGGCGAGTGCTGGGCGCCTGTAGCCGGCGGAAGGAACTCGCCCGGGACGGTGAGGGGGGCACCGTAGACCAGCTCGGCGGAGGAGGTCCCCAAGTCGTCCTTGGGAGCGGTCCGGATTCCGAGGAGAACCCACGGCAACTCGTCGACCCAATCGGGGCCGGTGAGCGAGGCCCGCAGGGCGGACTTTAGGTGGCGGTGGAAACGTTCCACCAGTCCGTTCGCTTGTGGGTGGTAGGCCGTGGTGCGGTGCAGTTGGGTGCCCAGCAGCTGGTTGACGGCGGACCAGAGCTGGGAGGTAAACTGCGAACCGCGGTCGGAGGAGAGATCCGCGGGGACGCCGAACCGAGATATCCAGATGGAGATGAGAGCCCGGGCGCAACTCTCGGTGGAGGTCTCGGTGAGGGGCACGGCCTCTGGCCACCGAGTGAACCGGTCTACCATCGTCAGCAGGTGAGTGAACCCGCGCGATGGTGGTAGAGGGCCGACCAGATCCACGTGGATGTGGTCGAACCGGCGGTGGGGGGTGGCGAAGGTGCCGAGGGGCGCGCGAACGTGGCGTTGCACCTTGGAAGACTGGCAAGGGATGCAGGTCTTCGCCCACTCGCCCACCTCTTTGCGGAGGCCGTGCCACACGAACCTGTCGGCGACGAGTTTCTTGGTGGTACGAGCGCCGGGGTGAGACAGGCCGTGTAGGGCGTCGAAGACGCGCCGTCGCCAGGCGACGGGGACGACGGGGCGCGGGTGTCCGAGAGAAACGTCGCAAAGTAGAGTGGCGTTGGCGGGGGCGAGCGGGACGTCTTCCAGTTGGAGGCCGGACACGGCGGAGCGGTAGGTTGGCAGCTCGGGGTCGGCGAGTTGGGCAGCCGCCATAGCCGTGTAGTCGAGGCCGGGGAGGAGGGTTCGAACCGCGCTGACCGTAGTCCTGGAGAGCGCATCCGCCACACAGTTGTCTTTGCCAGCGACGTGTTCGATCGCCGTGGTGAACTCGGAAATGTAGGCGATGTGCCGTTGTTGCCGATTCGACCACGGGTCGCTGATCTTGGCGAATGCGAACGTCAGGGGTTTGTGGTCTGTGTAGGCGGTGAATACGCGGCCCTCCAGGTAGTACCGGAAGTGGCGAACAGCGAGGTACAGCGCGAGGAGTTCCCGGTCGAACGCGCTGTACTTCACCTCCGGGGGTCGAAGTTGGCGGCTGAAGAACGCCAGGGGGCGCCACGAGTCGCCGACGAGCTGTTCTAGAACGGCGCCCACCGCCGTGCCGGATGCGTCCACGGTGAGCGCCGTCGGTGCGTTGGCGTTGGGGTGGGCGAGCATCGTGGCATTGGCGAGGGCTTCCTTGGCGTTCCGGAACGCCGCCGCCATGTCGGGGGTCCAGTCGAGGGACTTGGGTTTACCGGCAAGGGCCGCGTAGAGGGGCCGCATGATGGCGGCGGCCGCGGGGACGAACCGATGATAGAAGTTCACCATCCCCACGAACTCCTGCAGGCCCTTGACGGTGGTCGGTTGGGTGAACTCACGGATGGCGGCGACCTTGTCGGGGAGCGGGTAGGCGCCGTGGGCCGAGATTCGGTGGCCGAGGAAGTCGATGGTCGACCGACCGAACTCGCACTTGGCGAGGTTGATCACGAGGCCGTGTTCTTGGAGGCGCGCGAAGAGCTGACGGAGGTGGTCACGGTGTTCCTTAGGGGACCGACTCGCGACGAGGACGTCGTCTAGGTAGACGAAGAGGAAGTCGAGTCCCTGGCACACCGTGTCCATCAGTCTCTGGAAGGCCTGGGCCGCGTTTTTCAGCCCGAACGGCATTCGAAGGAATTCAAACAGGCCGAACGGGGTTATAACCGCGGTCTTGGCGATGTCGGCCTCGGTTACGGGGATCTGGTGGTAGCCGCGCACCAGATCGATCTTAGAAAAGATCTTCGCCCCAGCCAGTCTGGAGGAGAAGTCCTGGATATGGGGGATGGGGTACCGGTCCGGAATCGTGGCGTCGTTGAGGCGTCGGTAGTCGCCACACGGCCGCCATCCACCCGAGGGTTTAGGGGCCATGTGGAGGGGTGACGCCCATGGACTGTTGGACCGGCGGATGATCCCCATCTCCTCCATCGTCCGGAACTCGTCCCGCGCGATCTCGAGTTTGTCTGGAGGCAGACGACGGGCGCGGGAGTAGACCGGGGGTCCCTCGGTGGGGATGTAATGTTCGACCCCGTGTTTAGCGGTGGGGTCGGAGAACCGAGGGATCGTAATATCGGGGAACTCGGCGAGGAGCCGAGCGAACTCGTCGTCCGAGGCGGTGACAGAACCGAGGTGGGGGGCGTGGCCCGTAGTCCGCCCGCACGGGATCGAGGTCAACGTCTCGGCGTCGACCAGACGACGGCCTCTCAGGTCGACCAACATGTTGTTCGCTCGGAGGAAGTCGGCTCCGAGGAGAGGCTGGGCGACGTCGGCCGCGATAAACTTCCACTGGAAACGGCGGGAGTGGAAGTCGAGTTTGACGGAGCGGTGGCCGTACGTTCGAATGTACGTTTTGTTGGCGGCGAGGAGGGGCGGCCCGCTCTGTCCCGAACGTTCCTCGCGAGTCGTCGCGGGAATAACGCTTACCTCCGCCCCGGTGTCGACCAAGAAGCGTTGCGCGGAAACGCGGTCCCAGGCAAACAGCAGCAGGTCGGTGTGGCCGGCCGTTGTAGCTGCTACAAACGGCCGGCCGGGGCGTTTCCCTGGTAACTGCAGGGCGGGCGGCACTTCCTGGCTGTGGGGCCGAACGTCTGGTGATAATAGCACCAGTCCGGGTTCGAGTTCGGGGCCCGCGGGGCGGGAGTCGATGCCGACGAGGAGTTCTTGCCGGTTCGCTGCGGCGGGACCGGCGTCGGTTTCCTGACAGCGTGGGCCGCGAGTGAGGTCTGCCGGGAGGCCTCCCACAGCGCGTCGGCCCGGTCCGCAACCCTGTCGAGGTCGCGGAAGTCCTCCTCCGCGAGTTGGAGGCGGATTGCGGCGGGCATCTGCCGGAGGAAGGCCTCCTCGAAGAGGAGTCCCGCGTTGTCGTCGCCGAGGAGCGCCTGCATTTCTCCGAGGAGTTGCGAGGGGCGCCGGTCACCGAGGCCGTCGAGGTCCCAGAGTCGGGCTGCGCGCTCGCGTCGGGAGAGCCCGAAGGCCTTGAGAAGTTGGCCCTTGAGTTTGAGGTACTTCTCAGTAGCGGGAGGGTTCTGGATGAGTTTTAGGAGGCGAGCGGCTGTCTCCTGGTCGAGGGCCCCCACCACGTAATAATATTTTGTAGCGTCCTCGGTGATGCTGCGAATGTGGAACTGTGCCTCCGCCTGGGCGAACCACACCTCGGGTTGGGTGGTCCAGAACGGAGGCAGCTTAATAGAAACGGCGTTGGCGGTCGCTTCGGCCATTGTCTGATTGTCGTCAACACAGTTTCGGTGGCTGATCAGTTTGATTGCAGGATCATGCTGCGAGTCGCGGTCTCAAGAGTTCGTCTTGAGACGCTGGGTCACCAATGTGGAGATGGCGTCTAGCCACGAAATGAAAACGTATGTAGACTCAAGTTCGAGCGATCGCTGATGGCATACCGCAGTACTGTCGTACAGTTCTGTAGGTGGGCCTAAGAGTTCCTCTCTAGGGTTGCTAGGCAACCGTAATAACAACGTTTTGGGACTGTATAATATGTATGTCAGTGGGGCTGCCACAGTACTTCGAAAGTATGATTTAGTGAAAATAAAAAATCTGTAATGGCTGAAAAGTTTTTTGGCAAGCTACGACAGTTAAAGCCGTTTTCTTACTGTGTAGGTGTTTTAGTGGACATAAAAAGCCATTTTTTCTGTATGTGTACTTTAGCGGACATAACAAGCAATTTTATGCCGCAATGCGCCAAAATACTCTTAATACAGTGTAGTTCAGATGACGACATCTATCAGCTGATATGTCGATGTGGAGCTTTTGGCTTTCTTTGTTCCGGCTCACTCACTCGACCAATCAGAGCGATTTTCATTTTATTTGTACAGAAGCCTCCGGGAAATCGCGCAATGCATTATGGTCTTTGTTTACCTTTTTTCCTGAGCCCAGAACATCGGCTGTGGAATTATTCTGTGTTTCAGACTTTAGCCAAACATTAGAACGGCTTTGATCATAGAAACGTATAACTGTTATCAAACCATATTGTCACAAACTGCTCATATTGTCAAACCTGATCACATACAAACACGCATTATTTTACTGCTATTTACTGTCGGTTATTAATTGTTATCAGTTGATGGAATGTTGTTATATTTGGAAAATATCGATAAATAATCATAAAACCCCAATCTTCTTGATATACTAAAGGTTAGAGAGACCGGTTACATATAGCAATTGCGACTCACATTATAGTGGTTTTGGAGTGAATTGAATGCTATTTCATAGACCCTACATGTGTCAGTTGCTGTTCTCCTTATATATGATTAAAATTAGATGAAAGGGTAAGAATAAGTAAGAAATAAGTTTAATTCGGAGTATAAAATATAATGTCAAGCAGTATATTAGGTACTATATATCTATATACAATTCGAATACGGTACGGCAGTACGGTAGGGCCTAGGCAAAAGAAATATATTTCAACTGCAGATCGCAGCCATTATCAATCACTGAATCAGGTAACCGGTAGTGGTACATCTGTTGCTTAAATATAAATTCTTATACAGTATGAGATGAGATAGATATTGCACAAAACGAACTTACTACAGTACAAATTATTACTATTACCAAATAAACACATAAATGAAATTACCTAACTACAGTATAATCACAACTATATAGCACACAACATAATATAATCTACAACCAACCCCCCCCCCCCCCCCACACACACACACACCATTTTTTTTTTCTCACATTGTCAATCATTAAATTGGATTTTATTAATTTTTCCTGCGCTAAAGTTATCAACCTCAACTGAAACCCGTTTGTTTATTGCTTGATGTCCTAACTTCTTTATATGTAAACTCTCGAGAACTAAACGGGAGTACAACCTACTTTCTCGTCCTATTACTTTGGCCTACTGCAGTTGAAATATATTTCTTTTGCCTAGGCCCTACCGTACTGCCGTACCGTATTCGAATTGTATATAGATATATAGTACCTAATATACTGCTTGACATTATATTTTATACTCCGAATTAAACTTATTTCTTACTTATTAAAATTAGTGAAGGTCGGCAGATCAGTGTGCAGCAGTGTGCGGTAGTGTGCATGAGTGTGACAGATAACAAAGCATTTCCTAAAGAATGCGCTTTATACGTAAATCATTAGCCATCCCGTTGTGTTTAGTGTAAGTCATAACTCTGTTTACATACTTAGAGCGCCACGTCCTAAAGGAACTGTTAATATTTCCCGAAAGTGAATTATATTTGTCAGAGATTATATATTAACGATCAATCGAATAATACAGTAGGTCTACACCGCAATAAGGTCAGAGCATCCGAATCCAGTCTCCCTTAACCGTGGGTGAATGGTCGCGCATAGGCTGGCTTCGGCTAATGTAACTTATGTGTATCAAATACTCGTCATAGGCTAAAGTCGATTTATAACCTAGAAGACACCTAAATTTGGCAGGTTAAACTGCTAAAGGTCTAAAAGCGCGAACAATAACAGTTATAGCTTCTTTATTGCACGTAGGCAATAAAGGGCAAAAGTACCGGTCGACCGGTAACCAATAGGCCTGACTACCTAACCACCCGAACCGGTACTTACAGCAGTACAGGTACAGCAGTATTATTCGATTTTTGATAATTATATACCGGTAGGTCTTAATATTTAATCAGGGACGGCCGCCCTGGTTTTTTATTGAGATTTTACTTATTTCTGTCAGTTTTATTTATCTATAAGTTAATATTGAGCAGAAGACGTATAAGCCTGCCCAGATTGTACAGATAATTTGTAGGCTGGACTGTTGTCTGACTGTTGTTAAGTCTGAAGAGATTGCAGTGTGTGTAGAGTGTATGTCCGATAAAGTACTAGTTAGGAACGTGGGGGCATCCAGTGCTGTAAGGTAAATCCCCCCCGAAAGAATAAGTCGTACTACTCGGTTAGAACGCATACTAACTAACCATTTCGGAGTCTGCATATACTGTAGTTTATTTAGGCTTGATAGTAGTCTGCCAGCATTTGGTTTGTATTTTGTTTGTGTAGTCTGTACGGGTAGCGTAATATTTATTATTCAGAGTTCATGCGATTATTCGCAACATTCACAACCCCAAGTTTATTTCTACAGTAATTGTGCTTGTTATACATACTGTTATAGTTAAATTAACCCCGGTACTACATCAGGGCTGTTTGGCGTAGGTAAAGACTGGTGATTTTATGCTCTAGTCACTCTGGCAGATACCGTGGTTCTTTTAGCTGTACAAGTATTTTTAACTGCTGGTTATTTGTTGTATAAGTACTTGTACCTAATTTAGGGTTTAGTGTACAGTGCTTTCCGAAGGTAATTAGTTTGTAGGCAGTATATTTGTGTTGTAAAGTGGTTAATAGGCACGTTAGCTATAGTAGGCTGCGGTAATTAACTTCTAGGTAGGAACACTCCGGGTACATAACGTAGTACTTATAGCGATACGGCTATAAGTCGTCAGACGGTGGTATTTTCTTATCTAGACAATGCAATATATTTACTACTGCTTTATTATTTTCAAATACCGAAGTATCCTGTCCGTTGTAATAACCAGAAATTCTAACCCTTTGTTAGGCTGGTTTGTAGATTTCTTGTAAAATTACCCCTAAAATTTGTACATGTAATATTTTGTGTTTATTTAGAGATTGTAATCTCACCCCGCAATTGTACATAAGTTGTAGTAATAAGTAACTTAGTAAATTAGAATTATTTGTTTTAGTCTAATATATTGTATATATATCACGTTACATAGAGTAACGATATCGGTAATTAATTACTAGGCTAACAGTTGATACTGAATTACTAGCCTTGCTTTAACTGTAATATAGCAGTAGGTATACAACTGTACAAACAAACATGTCTGACACAAAGCAAAACCTGTCAGACAGTCTCCTAGATACAACCATCTGTGACCCAGATAGGAGTGCTGAACGTTTGAGACCGAAGTTCAACTCACCTCCTACTGTAAGAAAGATCATCCCTCCAGTAGTAGTATCAGACCCTAGGCTAGTCCAACATCGTAGGTCTATCATAGGCACTCGGGCTCAAGTCAAGCGGGATCAAGAAGCAGCTGTCAAACAACAGCAATACCCTAGCCGAGAACTTATTTCTCAGCGGCCCGATAGCTCCAGTAGTTCGGATACTGTAGAGCTGACACCCGAGCGCGGAGCAAAGATGGCAGATGCGGTTTATTCGGATCCCCTTCTCATTCTTCCTGCAGCCGTACTCACTAGGGTATTGATTGCGGTGGAGGAAAACCAAATTGATTGGGCGAGAAGTAAGCGATCGACCAAGGACAGTTATGCGGGATACACAAGGGAGGAACTGAAGTCTATTGTCGAGTCGCAATGGAACTTCCCCGGACCCGGACTCCCGTTTGACTTATCGGAAGCTGCCTGGGAAGACATACACAGGATGGGTGTGACAAAAGACACTAGTGATCCAGCTGTGTGGAAGAGGTCGGCAGCAGGATATGTACAGGGATTCTTCAGCTCTTTGGAGCGATTAGAGGAACAACTGTTTCAACAAACCCAAGGACCTCAAGAGCAGGGAGAGCTGCTTTATCAAGTTCGAGAAAGAATTCTAAGAATCAGACTAATCCTATCGGCCTTTGAGGAAGCTTCGAAAAGAAGACAAGACACGTCATTGCAAGTTGCCGTAAAGACTTGGTTCCAGCGGGTGAGTCTCAAGGTTCAAGGAACGGCCCAGTGGAAATTTCAGCTGGCTGAGCGCTCCACCCATGGAGAATCAACAGACGCTGCCTTTTCTCAGGTGGAAAGCGAGGTTACATTAGAGAAACCTCAGAAGAAAGACGCTATTGACATCTACCTGTCGGACTATCAACGATCAACGACAAAGAGTTGAGGAGACGGCTGGCTGGACTTCGTCCTAATAGTGAAGGAGCCAAGTTTGTGTTGGACGCAATAGATGCGGAAAGGTTAGAAGCGGATCGAGCTAAATTTGATGAAAGAATCCACATCGTTAGGGAACAGGAAGAACAATTAAAGAAAAAACGAATAGAAGACAGAAAGGCAGCAGCAGCGGCAGCTGCAGAAGTTGAAAGAAAGGCGGCAGCGGCAGCGGCAGCGGCAGAGGCAGAAGCGGAAAGAAAAGCAGCAGCGGCAGAGGCAAAAGCGGCAGCTGCAGCAGTAGAAGCGGAAAGAAGAGCGGCAGCGGCAGAGGCAAAAGCGGCAGCGGCAGAGGCAAAAGCGGCAGCTGCAGCAGTAGAAGCGGAAAGAAAAGCGGCAGCGGCAGAGGCAAAAGCGGCAGCTGCAGCAGTAGAAGCAGAAAGAAAAGCGGCAGCGGCAGTGGCAGAAGTAGAACGGAGGGCATCTGAAGAGACAACCCAACTAGAGTTGGAAAATCTTCAAGAGAAGCAAGACAACTTCAATAAACAGATAACAGCTAGTCAGATGCAGCTGATAAAAGTCAATCCACCCCCAAGCGACAGGGCTTTACATCATCGGATGAAGGCGATACAACAGATCCTGAAGGCGGAGGAAATAGATCTCGTCTCAGCAGGCGTAGAAGAATGCCCACCGTCAGAAATTGCCTGATTTGCCCCCAGCTGTGAGAAGGCAACTAGCTAGCACAGACTTAGGTAGTACAGAACCCACAGACCAAATTATTAGAGTAGAAAGACTCCCTACTATAGTAGATGAGCCTGAAATAATTAGGCCTGTTCTCGAAGCCACCCCTTCGGTGATAGAGACACCTGTACTCCCAGAACCTACCTCTAAATTCCCTTTGCACAGCACTAAACTACCTGTGCCCAACAGAACCGCCCCTGAGACAGTTCCTGTCCTGGACTCCGAGCGAAATATCAATGATTTGTCGCCCGTTGTCCCTCGTCTACCCGCTACTATGTTGGCGGCTCCTGCTTCAGCGGTCGAGTGGGTGGATGAGGGACGGCGGGGGATGGAT
Source organism: Nemertoderma westbladi (assembly GCA_032718475.1). Classification (NCBI taxonomy): domain Eukaryota; kingdom Metazoa; phylum Xenacoelomorpha; order Nemertodermatida; family Nemertodermatidae; genus Nemertoderma; species Nemertoderma westbladi. The sequence continues at coordinate 96,721 of JAUCBJ010000697.1, read as the reverse complement.
CTCCTGCTCGGGCAGATGCAGGAGACTGTTCAACAGTTCAAGGGAACAGTAAGGGAAAGTAGGTTAGTGTAAAAGCTTTTGTGGGATAACTGATACGTTTGCCTTTGCTGGCCAGTTCCCCCCCAGGCGCTGGAATACTCTAAAAAGGGTTTCCTAACTGTATATATATTCCCCTCGCCCGCAAGGTACCTTTACAGGTGTTTTAACGGACATAAAAATCATTCTGCTATATACGTGTTTTAGCGGACATGGTAAGACAAAAAACTTGTAATGCATCAACCACCTTTCACAGTTTAGCCGTGATGATTCATATTACGACATCTAGCAGCTGGTTGCTGACATGGAAACAGCCATTGGCCGCGTGGTTCTTTGTTTGGCTTGGGCCAATCAGGGCGGTTTTTCCTGTCGACGTGTAGCTTTTCTGCCGATCATAAGGAGAGTGTTCAGTCTTACTGTTTTTTCTTGATACTTTGTTGTTATTGCTGTCTAAGCCAGAAACACCGGCATTTTTGGATAGATACTGCTGTACCGTAAACTGCTTGAATTATCGAAAGTATAAACTGTTACCTAATCTCACGAATCGAATATCACCTAACTCATTAATCATATTGTTTGTACTGTTATTTTACCGTCAGTTATTAATTGTAAATATTTGTTGATGGAAATATCGCTATTTGGATAATACGGATAAATCACCCAATTCCCAATTTTCTTGATAACACTACAGGTTAGAGAGACCGGCTATACATAACAATTGCGATTTATATTAATGTGGTGTGTATTGAATCCAATGTTATTTAGCAGACCCTACGTGAGTCAATTACTGCTCTCTTTATGTGTGATCAAATGTACTGACTGTCGGCAGAATAGTGTGTATGATTGTGATTGGTAACAAAGTATTTCCTAAAGAATACGCTTTATACTTCAATCCCAAGCAGTATCGTTGCGTTTAGTATAAGTCTTAGTTCTGTTTAAATAGATAAAGCGCCACGTCCTAAAGGAACTGTTAATATTTCCCGAAAGCCAATAATACCTGTCAGAGATTAATTAATAACGATCTATCGAATAATACAGTAAGTTTACACTGCAACCTTACACTGTAATAATACAATTCAAGCATCCGAATTCAGTCTCCCGGGTGTAGATCCATCGGGTGAATGATCGCGCATGGGCTGATTTCGGCTAATGTTTTGCGTATTAGCATAAATTATTGTCGTATGCTAAAGTGGTTTTAATTAACTAAAAGACATATAAAATTTGGCAGGTTAAACTGCTAAAGGTCTTCAAAAGCGAGAACAGTAACAGTTTATAATTAATCTTATTGCAGTAGGCAATAAGGTTGCAAGTGTAGGCATTAAATACAGTTTAATACTGTTCTGGAGAACAGTAACGGTTTACAATCTTATTGCAGTAGGCAATAAGGTTGCAAAGTGCCGTAGTGACTGGTAAAACTGAACCGGTGCTTCTGTAGGTCAGTAGGCCTAACTGTCATCACCGGTACCGGCACTGCTGTATAAGTACATTAGTATTATTCGATTTTGATTATTGTATACCGGTAGGTCTCGATATTAAATCGGGGACGCCTGGTTTTTATTGGGATTTTACTTAGGTCTATTTCTGTCAGTTTTATTTACTAGTAGGCTAATATTGAGCAGAAGGCGTGTGACCCTGCTCAGATTGTTCAGATAATTGTAGGCTGAGCTGCTGTCTGACTGTGGTTGGGTTTGGAGAGATTGCGGCGTGTGTAGAGTTTGTCTGATAAAGTGCCGTTAGTAAGTTGGGGCAGTCAACACTGTAAGGTCAATCCCCTCTTAAAGAGTAAGTCGTACTACCGTGTTAGCACGCATACTAACTAACAGTTTCAGAGTCTACATATACTGTAGTTTATTTAGGCTTGATCGTAGTCTGCCAGTGTTTTGGCCTGTGTTTGTTTGTGTGGTCTGTTCAGGTACCGTAATAGTTATTACTCAAATATTTGTAGGCTGGATTGTTGTCTAGCTATTTTTAGGTCTGAAGGGATTGCTGCGTGTGTAGAGTTGGTCTGATCAAGTGCCGTTAGTAAGTTGGGGCAGTCAACACTGTAAGGTCAATCCCCTCTTAAAGAGTAAGTCGTACTACCGTGTTAGCACGCATACTAACTAACAGTTTCAGAATCTGCACATACAGTAGTTTGTTTAGGCTTGATAGTAGTCTGCCAGCGTTTGGTTTGTATTTGTTTGAGTATTCTGTACGGGTAGCGTAATATTTATTATTCAGAGTTTATGCGATTATTCGCAACATTCATGTCCCCAAGTTTATTCCTACAGTAATTGTGCTTGTTATACATACCGTTATAGTTAAACTAACCCCGGTACTACATCAGGGCTGCTTGGCGTAGGTAAAGACTGACGACTTTGTGCCTCGGTCACTCCGGCAGATGCCGTGGTTCTTTTAACTGTTCAAGTATATTTAACTACTGATTATTTGTTATACCGGTACTTGTACCTAATTTAGGGTTTAGAGTACAGTGCCTTCCGAAGTAATTAGTGTAGGCAGTATTTTTGTATTGTAAAGTGGTTGATAGGCACATTCGTTAGCTCTATTAGCTTCTGGGTAGGAACAATCCGTGATACATAACGTTGTACCTATAGCGATACGGTTATAGGTCGTCAGGCGGTGGTATTTTCCTATCTGGACCGTACAATATATTTACTACTACTTATTATTTAAATACCGTAGTACCCTGTCCTTTGTAATAGCCAGAAATCTAACCCTTTGTTAGACTGGTTTGTAGACTTCCTGTAAAATTACCCTAAAAAATTTCGTCCGTAATATTTTGTTGTGTTTAATTAGAGAATTAATCTCACCCGTATCGTAAGTAATTTGTAGTATTAAGTAACTTAGGTAAATTAGAATTATCAGTTTTAGTGTCAAATAAATAACACTTCACTGAGAGCGCTCAGCTTCTGTGTAGTGACTTCCCCAGAAATAATAACATTTATTTCAAATATTGTCAAAAACCCTTTTAAACGGGTATATATCTATTATAAATCAACTCAAACGATTTATAAATAGTAGGCCTGCCATACAAAACTAGGTCTCACTATCAGTTGGACTACTGCTTAAATAACGGTAACAAAGTAAGTTAAAGTAACCAAGTAGCCCTAAAATATTCAGAAATTCAATTATTCTAAAAATAATTGACATACCGGTACTTACAATAGGCTTATTATATTTATTTCTATAAATTTGAGCTGAAATCATACCGGTACTCTGTAATTAATTCTAGTCCAGAATTATACTTATATACTATAAGTGTAAGCTGTATACCGGTATTCATTATAGGCCTACTATATATATATATAATATATTTGTGCTAAAATTATATACCGGTACTCTGTGACAAATCTAGTCTGTAATAATACTTATATATTATAAGCATACCGGTATTCTAATATATTGTATATATATCACGTTCCACTGAGTAACGGTACCGGTAATAAATTGCTAGGCTTGCGGTCATACTGAATTACTAGACTTGCTTTAACTGAAACTATAGTAGTAGACATTCAACTGTATAACTAAACATGTCTGACACTCAGCAAAACCTGTCGGACAGTCTGATCGAGACCACTATCTGTGATTCAGATAGGAGAGTGGAGCGAATAATAGAGAAGTTCGGCTCACCTCCTACTGTAAAAAAGGTCATCCCTCCAGTAGTATCAGACCCTAGGCTAGTCCACCATAGGTCCATCATAGGCACTCGGGCACAGGTAAAACGGGACCAAGAGGCAGCTGTCCTATCGCAGCAACATCTTGGTCAAGAACCTACTTCCCAGAGACCGGATAGCTCCAGCAGTTCGGATACTGTAGAGTTGACTCCCGAACATGGAGTGCAGATGGCTGATACAGTCTACTCGGACCCCCTTCTTACTCTTCCTGCTGCAGTACTAACTACTATACTCATTGCGGTGGAGGAACATCAAGCCGACTGGGCGAAGAATAAGCAAGCGACCCAAGATGATTACGCGGGATACGCCAGGGAAGAATTGATATCTGTTGTTGAATCACAATGGAACTTTCCCGGACTCGGACTCCCGTTGGACCTGTCTGAGGCTACTTGGGAAGATATACACAGGATGGGAGTGGCAAAAGATACAATGGATCCAGCTGTTTGGAAGAGGTCGGCAGCAGGATATGTGCAGGGATTCTTCGGATCCTTGGAGCGATTGGAAGGGCAGCTGTTTCGACAACCTCACGGACCTCAAGAGCAGGAAGAACTGCTATATCAAATACGCGAAAGAACCCTACGCATTCGACTAATCCTCTCAGCCTTTGAGGAAACTTCCAAAAGAAGACAGGACACGTCGCTGCAGGTTGCTGTCAAAACTTGGCTACATCGGGTAGATCTCAAAATACAGGAAACAGCCCATTGGAAATCCCAACTGGCTGAGAGATCAACCCATGAGGAACCAACTGATGTCACCGAACCAACTGATGTCACCCTTGCTCAAGCGGAAAGCGAAGAGGCCGCCGAGAAACCGCAAACTAGAGACGCTATCGACATTTATTTGTCCGACTATCAGCGATTCCTAGGAGACGAAGAGTTGAGGAGACGGCTACATGGACTTTCCCCTAGTAGTGAAGGAACCAAGCTTATACTGGACGCGATCGATACTGAAATGATAGCTGCAAACCAAGCTGAATGTGATGAAAAACTCCGTCTCACTAGAGTCCGAGAAGAACAAATAAAGAAAAGAAGGATAGAGGAACAAAAAACGGCGGCTATGGCGGCGGCTATAGCAGAGGCAGAAGCAGAAAGTAAAGCAGCAAAGACGGTGGCAAAGGCAAATGCAGAAGCAGAAAGAAAGGCAGCGGCTGCAGAGGCAGAGGCAGAAGTAGAAGCAAAAAGAAAAGTGGCAAAGGCAGTGGCAGAAGCAGAAAGGAGAGCATCTGAGCAGACTACCCAACTGGAGTTAGAAAATCTGCAAGAGACACAAGACAGTATAAATAAACAGTATACTGCTAATCAGATGCAGATGATGAGAAAATCTACTCCCAAGCGCCAAGGGTACACATCATCGGAGGAAGGCGATACTACAGACCCTGAAGGCGGAGGAGATAGATCTCATCTAAGTAGGCGTAGAAAAACATATTACCGTCGTAAATTGCCTGATTTGCCCCCAGCTGTTAAAAGACAGCTAACTAGCACAGATTTAGGTAGGGCAGAACCTATAGAACAATTTATCCAGGTCAAAAGACTCCCTACTATAGTCGATGAACCTGAAATAATTAGGCCTGTAATTCCCAAAGTCACTTCTGTGCTAGAGACCCCTACACTTCCAGAGCTTAACTCTAAATTCCCTTTACATAGCACTACACTGCCTGTACCCGGTGGAACAGCCCATGCAAACACCCCTGTCCAGATAGCAGAGAGAGAAATCAATAATTTGTCTCCCGTCGTCCCGCGTCAGCCCGCTACTATGTTGGCGACTCCCGCTTCGGCGGTTGAGTGGGTGGAAGAGGGACGGCGGGGGATGAATCTTCTGCTAGGACAGATGCAGGAGACTGTCCACCAACTTAAGGGAACAGTGAGGGAAAGTAGAGCAGAGTTGCAAGAAGTGCAGCAAAGTATCGCGCTAGAACGCGACAAATTAGTCAATATACAAAAAGGCATACCAATGCCCCCTGTAACATTGTGTCAACCCGTTAGGTCTGAAGTATTACATGCGCAAGGTGTGGAGCCTACACGCATCTATACTGCTAGTGAAGTTGAAACCCCTATAACAAACCCTATTAAGGGTGATTATAGACCTGTTATTAATGATATTCCCTATAGACCTGATAATGATCCGAGAAATTTGTATACCGATAATTCGATATTAAATAACACGATGGCCCAAGAAAGCTTTACGCGTCAGATGGCTAGAACAGAAGCCCGCCAAGCGGTCAAAGTGGGAGAGATCGTCAAATTCAATGGAGATGAGATGAAATGGTTACCTTTCAACGAATATTACAAAGATAGCATACAGAACTCTGTACTATCTAACGGAGAGAAACTTAGATTTCTCATCAAGTGTTTGGAAGGACCTCCCAAGTTAATGGCGTTAAAGTTTATTGGACATCCAGATGGATTAAGACAAGTTTGGGATACATTAAACATCAGGTATGGTAACAAAGATAACATAGCTAAGTATTTGTATACAAAATTGGTAGCCCCCCGGCACTTCCTTAGTAGTGGGATTATAGAGTTTTCCGATGAAATACAAGAGATCTGTAGACAACTGGACTGGTTAGGTAAGTCGCACGAATACCAGAGTTCCATGGTTATTGGAGCCGTAGTCTCTACTTTACCAAAGGGTGGAGTATGTACACGCTGGGACAAGAAAGTGTTGTACATGAATGAACAACAACGACGAAGTCCTACCATGGCTGATCTCATGTCTTTCTTAGATAGTGAAGTAAAATTACAACTCATAAGGCAGGCCAGAGAGAAAACATCGGAAAATAAGGTAAGTGAGAAACCCGATTCTAGGAGAAGGATAATACCAGTGTGTTATACTGACGACGGCGAAAGCCAAGCTTCTCAAGAAGAGGACAGCGGGAAAGACACAGCAAAATCTTACTATGACAACAAGACCTATAAAGACGTAAGTAAATACAAGTCTCGAACCAGTGACAGGAGAGAACAGGTAACAACAACTCCTCCTACGTCTCCTAAGAGAATTCACGGAAGAAAGCCCGAAGAAAGAACGAGAGTGCATAACGTTAACCAAGTTAAGGTGAGTAACATCAAACCAAAATGTGCGCTGTGCGACGGGCCTCACCGTTTGAGTGCGTGTGCTGAATTTCTAAAGAAATCTCCTGTAGACAGACGTACAGTCCTGTGGAATAAGCGGTTATGCTATAATTGCCTCAGATCAGGACACCAACGGCGAACCTGTTACTCCGACGCAAAGTGTGCAAAGTGTGGCGCGAAACATCACATTTTGTTACACAGTGAGTTCGAACGAGACAACCCGAGTCAGGTAAGTGAGCCCGAATTACATGTCCAATTCAGTGATGTGAACGACACTGACCAAGGTTCTGAGTGGGAAGGATTCTATACAGACGAATTCTCCGATGCCAACGAATCCTGTTATCTAATAAATACCACAGTGTATCGAGCACTTACGGATGAAAAGGACACTGACGAGTTTACTCCAACTCCTTTTGACAAACAACCATCTTGGAAAGTTCCAACTTCCAACATAGGAATAAGAGAATTTCCTGTAGTGCAAGTTCGAGTTCATGGTCCCAACAAGAGTTACATAGTGAACGCCCTACTTGACTCCGGCAGCACAGGAACATTCATCGATCAAGAACTAGCCGAAGATATCTTTGCTGGACAACCCAAGTTCCGGACTAAATTGAATATGTCAGGAATTATGCAGGTTTGGAAATCTACCCTAACGGCAGATTACTATGTAGGTGTGTTGTCCACCCCCCAGGATAAGTTAGGAACACAAGGTATAAGGTCAGTAAAAATGGTGGCTATAAAGAACTTTGCTACTACTCAAGCAGAACCTTATAACTGGGACGAGGACGAGTGCATCCAACATCTTGAGATACCTCGATTCCAAACCGATTATCCTGGAGTGCAAATACTCATCGGCCAAAACGCGCATGAGGCGCTCGAGCCATTAGAGAAACGGCCTGCTCAACCACAGCCACTACAAACCTATGCGGTAAGAACTAGAGTAGGTTGGTACTTCACTGGCCCTTCCCGTAGAACTCTCAAAGAGAGATTACCTCAACAACAGGTATACCAAGTAAAGGGGGAAGTGGAGAGCAGTGATGTGGACGACCCAACTGAGGGAACACCATACTCCTCAGATAATGACGATATTAACTCCAATGTAGATCAATGGAGACATTGCCTTGGGACGATTAATCCAGCCGACATCGCTTCCAGAGGAGCAACTCCTCAAGAACTGATAGATACTCCAGGCTGGTTAGGTGGATCCGACTTCTTAAGTAAAGAAGAAGAAGAATGGCCTCCTCATCTTACCATGGCGGAGAGTAGACAGGCCAAGGGAGCGGAGAAACTAACACAACCACTCAATCGCCCAGCTAGTCGTTTATGTTTACTGGAAAGAGACCGAAAACTGTCCGGAAACTATGGAAGGCAAGATACTCTTCCTACGACTACTTCCCTAATCCGACAAATATCTAGGGACTCCATAACGTGATAGCATGTGGAGTGGGCGTGTGACTATATCATTTTATATTTGTTTTTATTTTATATTTATGTATGTATTATTATGTAATTTTATTATAATCGTTTTCTTTAATTTTATTTAGTAGAATGTTATTTTAGAATATTTAGTAAATTAGTGCAATATATTAGTGTTTATTACGTATTTAATTACTTACAATATATTTAGTGCGACGGCAAGAAATAATTATTTTTCTCTTTCCTTACTGTCCGTATTATATTATAAATGCGAGACTATAGTAAGATGACATGTCAGTACTTCTTAAAGTACAATAAAGCCACTACTATATTTAAGTATTATTGGTAGGCAGAGTATTAGGAATGCAAAGTTCAGATCCTCGTGTCTCGGTTAAACCAAGCTCTGGGTAGACCTTGGAAACGACTTGCCTCTTCACACTGACATTGCTTCGTGCGATATTGCTCTTCTACCTTATAACAAATAATACATATAGTAGCGTGATGTCCCTCTAACAGTAGCGTAAATCGCAAATAAATCTGTTAAACTTTTGACCATCTGTAATTCTAGTCGATTAAGATATCGTGGCACCCACCGATATACTTGAAAGACAAATTCTAGAATCAGTGGTTAACGTCCCCAGACAAGTTCTGGAATAAATTGGTGCCCATCCTAAATATTAATTTAATATTTATTAAAATCTGTAAAATTCAGATCCGTTAACAATTCTAGTCGATTAAGATATCGTAGCACTTACCGATACTCTTAAAAGACAAATTTCATAGAATTAAGGATCCTATGTCCCCAGACCTGCTCTGGAATCAAATTGTGTCAATTTAATATCAAATAATAAAATTCACGGGAATAAATTTAAATTCATATTCGAATGAATTTCATAAATTGTCATTTTGTGCAATTTATAACATTCCCAAAATTCCAGTAATTAATAGATCATGGGAGCGGAGATTCATATTGAGTGTGCTAGAGTGTGAGAATCTCCAACATATAGTCAATAGCCGATAAAAAATTTATAAAATCATGCATAAAGAGGATATTGACAATTAAAGAATTACTATTAAATAACATCCCAGATCTGTATGCATGAGGATTGCCCTAATTCTACCGCTAGTTTTCCATAATGTCACCATGGCAACACCCACGCTAGAATTAGAAGCAAGTTAAAAGAACAATAAAAAGCTTGCCCCATTGCGTAGCATAAGAGTATACATAGCGCACTATTAGTATCCAAGGATACATAGTAAATACGTGACATTCTGGAAGACACTGACTAACGGACAAATGGTATGCATGTGTGCAGTAAGTAATGATTGTATGGAATTTGTGCGTTTATAGGTGAATGTTACTACTAAAGTGTGTTTACAGTAGCTAATCGCAATTGTAAAATAGCCCTAACTCTACCGAGATAACCTCAAGTGGATTCAAGCCTTTGGGACGGACAGTGGTGGGACTTGTGCCGGTTATCGTTGTCGTGCTGTGCTACATGTTGGCGTAAACACTGCGACAGCGGTACATCGGCGCTGAGAAACCCACTGTCCGGGGGCAAAGCCTAGTAGGCAGCAACGCCCGCTTGCCTAAAATATTAACTCATATTGATATTAATAAACTCAGATAGCAGATATGACGGAATTGATAGAAGATGACCTTGGTATCAGGGAGCGATATACTCTACCTTTACAAGCGTTTGTGGATAGCTTGATACGCGGTGAAGCCGATCCGACTATTACGGAGGACGATGGTCGTTATATCGAACCGCCGATGTCCCAGGAACAACTTACGCGTGAATTGGACTATAGAAAATTCACCGCTCGCTATACGAATCGTAATGGTACGTATATGGACTTTTTAACTACCGGCCATCCTACCGATTTACATGATACGGACGATGTATACACCGAAAGGGAAATGGTTCTATTTAAATATCATACCCAGCGGAGTCGTAACGATAAACAGAGAATAGATCACGAAAATTCTATTCGTAACAGACTGGGAAGACGAACCAATATGTCTGGAATCTGAAGAGATTCAGCCTATCGCGCTCGGAACAACGACAACGATTACATCCTAGAATGGTATCAAGGTCCACAGTGTCTCACTGCGTACGATTATCGCCATGCCAACTATGTTTCTCGGCAACGTTGTCGGTTATGCGCATCGAGAGACCATGTTACGCCCATGGACACAAACGTCCGCTGTTCCTATTTCCACGAACAACCGGCGATGGAAATTTATTGCGCGTATTGCAGATTTAATAATTTGCATATTTTTGCGGTTTGCCCTCAATTTATGACTCAATGTCACCACTGTCAACTAAAGGGACACGCCAGTTTCGATTGCCCTTTTTAATCGCGATTTGGAAAGCGTAGATGAAATGATCACACTACGTTATATCAGAGCTTGGGAAGCGAACGCTGATTTACATTGTGACTCACGCCATCGCTATTATCCCGGACGCGCCTACGAAGGAGTTTATGCGTTCCATCCATATTTGTTTGCCTCCGTCGAGCAGAAATCGCGCCTATCAAGTTATGAACTATTGAAGCGCGTTGGAGAATGTATTTCAACCAAATATGTACGTAAATTTCTCAGGAGCATTAATCCGAGTGACATCCAGTCTTACAACTTAATAAACTTTATCCGTCAAGACCCTGCCTATGGAGACTTATTCGTCAACTCACACCCTGAGTTACAAGAGGTATATCGACGGCCTTACGAGTATCGAGCCCGCGAACGCGAGTTAGAAAGAACCATTAAACCAAGGAAGTTTCTAACTGCCTATGGTCCACCCACGGCCCTCGTTCAGACCACTCGTAAAGGACCCGTAAGAGCGGCTGTCTTGAAACGAGCTCTCAAAGCCGTTAGACCCCTCTCCCCGGACGTTGATGTCCATCAACCCGGTACTTCGACCGGCGGATATACCGATCGCAATCCCATACCTTCTGATGCAATCATATTGCACCCTTCACCCAGGAGTTATAGCCCTCCTAGTAAAGTGGCTCGCCCCAAAGAGAAAAGGACTCTTGCTAGCTTCAAAAAACTGCGTAAACGCCGTCCGCGCAAGAAAGACTAACTGTTTAGAGTATTTTTGTATTTTAGAAACTGTGATTTTGTATATTTTATAGACTTAAATCCCATTTTCTGGGAGCGGTGTAAAAGCTTTTGTGGGATAACTGATACGTTTGCCTTTGCTGGCCAGTTCCCCCCCAGGCGCTGGAATACTCTAAAAAGGGTTTCCTAACTGTATATATATTCCCCTCGCCCGCAAGGTACCTTTACAGGTGTTTTAACGGACATAAAAATCATTCTGCTATATACGTGTTTTAGCGGACATGGTAAGACAAAAAACTTGTAATGCATCAACCACCTTTCACAGTTTAGCCGTGATGATTCATATTACGACATCTAGCAGCTGGTTGCTGACATGGAAACAGCCATTGGCCGCGTGGTTCTTTGTTTGGCTTGGGCCAATCAGGGCGGTTTTTCCTGTCGACGTGTAGCTTTTCTGCCGATCATAAGGAGAGTGTTCAGTCTTACTGTTTTTTCTTGATACTTTGTTGTTATTGCTGTCTAAGCCAGAAACACCAGCATTTTTGGATAGATACTGCTGTACCGTAAACTGCTTGAATTATCGAAAGTATAAACTGTTACCTAATCTCACGAATCGAATATCACCTAACTCATTAATCATATTGTTTGTACTGTTATTTTACCGTCAGTTATTAATTGTAAATATTTGTTGATGGAAATATCGCTATTTGGATAATACGGATAAATCACCCAATTCCCAATTTTCTTGATAACACTACAGGTTAGAGAGACCGGCTATACATAACAATTGCGATTTATATTAATGTGGTGTGTATTGAATCCAATGTTATTTAGCAGACCCTACGTGAGTCAATTACTGCTCTCTTTATGTGTGATCAAATGTACTGACTGTCGGCAGAATAGTGTGTATGATTGTGATTGGTAACAAAGTATTTCCTAAAGAATACGCTTTATACTTCAATCCCAAGCAGTATCGTTGCGTTTAGTATAAGTCTTAGTTCTGTTTAAATAGATAAAGCGCCACGTCCTAAAGGAACTGTTAATATTTCCCGAAAGCCAATAATACCTGTCAGAGATTAATTAATAACGATCTATCGAATAATACAGTAAGTTTACACTGCAACCTTACACTGTAATAATACAATTCAAGCATCCGAATTCAGTCTCCCGGGTGTAGATCCATCGGGTGAATGATCGCGCATGGGCTGATTTCGGCTAATGTTTTGCGTATTAGCATAAATTATTGTCGTATGCTAAAGTGGTTTTAATTAACTAAAAGACATATAAAATTTGGCAGGTTAAACTGCTAAAGGTCTTCAAAAGCGCGAACAGTTAGAGTTCAAGAAGTGCAGCAGAGCATCGCGTTAGAACGCGATAAATTTGTAAATACACAAAAGGGTATACCACCACCCCCTGTAACAATGTGTCAACCTGTTAGGTCTGAAGTATTTCATGCGCAAGGTGTGGAGCCTACACGCATCTATACTGCTAGTGAAGTAGAAACTCCTATAGTAAACCCTATTAAGGGTAATTATAAACCTGTTGACAATGATATTCCATATAGACCTGATCATAATCCGAGAAATTTATATACCGATAACTCGATATTAAATAACACGATGGCCCAAGAAAGTTTTACGCGTCAAATGGCTAGAACCGAAGCCCGTCAAGCGGTAAAGGTGGGAGAGATCGTCAAGTTCAATGGAGATGAGATGAAATGGTTACCTTTTAATTCAGCGCTACTACTATAGTACTTTATATTCGGGGACTTTGCCCATTAAAACACGACATTACACAATACAACAGACAAAAATAGCACAATAATTTTATACATTAGGGGATTTTAACAGTAATTAATTAATATTAATATAATACAACTAACTAGAATAGTAGGTAATTCATAACATCCCAAATTGGGGACTTATATATAAATCGCAATTGCCGCACATTACTAATAATTAGGTTATTAGAGTTTAACACACGACGACGAAGGCTGAATGCCGACCTTCGACGTACACATAAAAAACTAGGCACCCGATTAAATGTAAACATTTCCGACGCACTGCAGTTAAATGGTAGCCGATGAAGTTTCCTAAATATTCTATGGTAAGCCATTTTAATTGAGTTCATAACAGATACTGTATAAGTGTTCCATAAATTGCACCCATATATGCCCGTACAGAATGAAATAAATAATACATTTTTGACCTGAGTAGTACAATGGGAGAACTTCCTAATAAGACCGTTACCCCTACGATAAATACCCCTTTAATGAATATTTAATGAATGAATATTATGAAGATAACATACAGAACTCTGTGCTATCTAACGGAGAGAAACTTAGATTCCTCATCGAGTGCTTGGAAGGATCTCCCAAGTTAATGGCGTTAAAGTTTATTGGACATCCAGATGGATTAAGACAAGTTTGGGATACACTAAACATCAGGTATGGTAATAGGAATAACATAGCTAGGTATTTGTATGCAAAATTGGTAGCGCCCCGAAAGTTCATTAGCAGCAGGATTATAGAGTTTTCCGATGAGATTCAAGAGATCTGTAGACAACTAGATTGGCTAGGTAAGTCTCATGAATATCAGAGTTCTATGGTTATTGGAGCCGTGGCCTCTACTTTACCAAAGGGTGGAGTAGGTACACGCTGGGACAAGAAAGTCTTATATATGATGGAACAACAACGAAGAGACCCTACCATGGCTGATCTCATGTCATTCTTAGATGGAGAGGTAAAATTACAGCTCCTAAAGCAGTCCAGAGAGAAGACGCCGGAAAATAAGGTAAGTGAGAAACCCGTTTCTAGGAGAAAGGTAACACCAGTGTGTTATACAGACGACGGCGAAAGCCAGGCTTCTCAAGAAGAGGACAGCGGGAAAGACACTGAAAGATCTTACTATGTCAACAAAGTGCCTAAAGACGTAAGTAAATTTAAGTCTCGAACCAATGACAGGAGAGAACAGGCAACAAAAACTCCTCCTACATCTCCTAATAGAGTTCACGGAAGAAAACCCGAGGAAAGAACGAGAGTGCACAACGTTACCCAAGGTAAGGTGAGTAACATCAAACCAAAATGTGCACTGTGCGACGGGCCCCACCGTTTAAGTGTGTGTGATAAATTTTTAAAGAAATCACTAAAAGATAGACGTGAAGTCATGTGGGATAAGCGGTTGTGTTATAATTGCTTCAGACAAGCCTGTTACTCCGACGCAAGGTGTGCAAAGTGTGGCGCGAAACATCATATCTTGTTGCACACTGAATTCGAAAGAAACAGCCCGAGTCAGGTAAGTGAGTCCGAACTACATGTCCAATTCAGTGATGTGAACGACACTGATCAAAGTTCTGAGATGGAAGGATTCTATACGGATGAATTCTCCGACGAAAACGTGTGTATCGAGCACTTACGTATGAGAAGGAAACCAAGAGTGAGCTCCCCCTAACTACTCCTGACCGACAACCATCTTGGAAAACACCAACTTCCAACGTAGGAATCCGAGAATTTCCCGTAGTGCAGTTGAGAGTCCATGGGCCAGCAAAGAGCTATATAGTGAACGCCCTCCTTGACTCCGGCAGCACAGGAACATTCATCGACAAAGAACTAGCCGAAGACATCTTTGCTGGACAACCCAAGTTCCGAACTAAGTTGAACATGTCAGGAATTATGCAGGTTTGGAAATCTACAGTAACTACAGATTACTATGTAGGCGCGTTGTCCACCCCCCAGGATGAACTAGGAAAACACAGTATAAGGTTAGTAAAAATGGTGGCGATAAAGAACTTCGCTACCAGACATGTGGAACCTTATAACTGGGATGAAGACGATTTCACCCAGCAGCATGAGATACCTAGATTCAACACCGACTACCCAGGGGTACAGATACTCATCGACCAAAATGCGCATTAGGCGCTTGAGACATTAGAGAAATGGCCTGCTCGACCGCAACCATTGCAAACCTATGCGGGAAGAACAAGAGTAGGTTGGTACTTCACTGGACCTTCCCGTAGGACACTCCTGGAAAGGCTACCCAAAGATCAGGTCCATCAGGAGAGTGAATGGGAAGAAGACATCAGTGAGGGAGAGACGACCACAACTGAGGGAACACCATACTCCTCAGATAATGACGATATTAACTCTAATGTAGATCAATGGAGACATTGCCCCGAGACGATTAATCTAGCCGACATCGCTTCCAGAGGAGCAACTCCTCAAGAACTGACAGATACTCTAGACTGGTTAGGTGGACCCGACTTCCTAAGTAAAGAAGATGAATGGCCTCCCCATCTTACCACGGCTGAGAGTAGACAAGCCAAGGGAGCGGAGAAAGTCAAACCTAAAACCCGGACGAGTAAATCAAGGTTATTTAAACCCGTGATAGATCTGTCTGTACTACACATTGCCAGGGACGACGCTGTGGATCTAAACTCCCCCACCGCGAACAGATCTGTTGTGGAGATCAGAGAGAGAGACTGGAGATCTGGAACACCAGACGTCTCGCAGGGACTCTCACCTCTCCTGCCGGGAGCGATGGACCACTATAGCTCCTGGAATCGGCTTTGTAAGGCCGTCGTGTATTTGAAGCGATGTTTCTATCGTCACTATTCCAGGACGAAGAGGAAACCTGGAATTGTATTCGAAACACAACAACTCAATCGCCCAGTTGGTCGTTTATGTTTACTGGAAAGAGACCGAGAACTGTCCGGAAACTATGGAAGGCAAGATACTCTTCACACGACCACCTCCCTAATCCAACAAACATCTAGGGACTCCCCAACGTAACAGCGTCTGGAGTGGGTGTGTGACTATATTATTTTATATTTGTTTTATTATTTTATATTTATGTATGTATTATTATGTAATTTTATTATAATCGTTTTCTTTAATTTTATTTAGTAGAATGTTATTTTAGCGATTATCTAGTAGATTAGTGCAATATATATTAGTGTTTATTACTTACTTACTTATATTATATTATATATTTAGTGCGACGGCGAGAAATAATTCTTTTTCTCTTTCCTTACTGTCCATATCCTATTATAAATACGTGACTACAGTAAGATGAAATATCCGTACTTATTAAAGTACAATAAAGCTCCTACTATATTCAAGTATTATTGGTAAGTAGAGTATTAGGAATGCAAAATTCAGATCCTCGTGTCTCAGCTAAACCAAGCTCTGGGTAGACCTTGGAAACGACTTGCCTCTTCTCACTGACATTGCTTCTTGCGATATTGCTCTCATACCGTATATTAAATAATACATATAGTAGCGTGATGTCCCTTTAACAGTAGCGTAAAACGCAAAATAAATATGTTAAACCCTTTGACCATCTGTAATTCTAGTCGATTAAGATATCGCGGCACCCACCGATATACTTGAAAGACAAAATTCTAGAATCAGTGGTTAACGTCCCCAGACAAGTTCTGGAATAAACCGGTGCCCATCTTAAATATTAACTATTAATATTTATAAAATCTGTCAAACAAATACAATAGAGTAAATACTTACAAGTTAACTCTAGAAAATCTATAAATTAAAATCTGTAAAATTTTAGATCCTTTAAAATTCTAGTCTATTAAGATATCGTAGCACTTACTGATACTCTTAAAAAGACAAATTTCCTAGAATCAAGGATCCCAGTCCCCAGACATGTTCTGGAATAAAATTGTGTCTATTTTAATATTAAATAATAAAATTTACGGGAATAAATTTAAATTCATCTCTTTTAATGAATTTGATAAATTGTCATTTTTATACAATTTATAACATTCCCAAAATTCCATTAATTAATAGATCATGGGAGCGGAGATTCACCCTATTAAGTATATTAGTGTGCGAGAATCTCCAATATATAGTCAATAGCCGATAAAATTCATAAAATCATGTATAAAGAGTAATATTGACAATTAAAGAATTACTATTAAATAGCATCCCAGATCTGTATGCATGAGAATTACCCTAATTCTACTGCTAGCTTTCCATAATGTCACCATGGCAACAACCACGCTAGAATTAGAAGTGAGTTAAAAGAACAATCAAGGCTTGCCCCATTGAATAGCATAAGGAATAAATAGCACACTGCTAGTATCCAAGGATACATAATAATAACGTGGCATTCTGGAAGGCACTTGACTAACGGACAAATGGCCCGAATCTGTACAATTTGTGACAGTTGTGTGGAATTTGTGCGTTTATAGGTGAATGTTACTACTAAAGTGTGTTTACAGTAGCGAGTCGCAATTGTGAAAGTAGCCCTAACTCTGCAGTAAGAACCTGAACTAAATCTTAGCCCTTGGGACGGACAGTGGAGTGACTCACGCTGGTTGTTGTGGTCGATGTGCAGCTACTATGTTGGCGATAGGCACATCGGCGAAAGTACATCGGCGCTGAGGATCTTGCGCTGTCCGGGGGCCGTGAGGGGTAGGCAGCGACGCCCGCTAGCCTAATTATAAACTCATTATAATATTGATAAACTCATATAGCAGCTATGACTGAGTTGATAGAAGATGATCTTGGTATCAGGGAGCGATATACTCTACTGTTGCAAGCATTTGTTGATAGCTTGATACGCGGCGACGCTAGTCCAACTACTACAGAGGACGATGGTCGTTATATCGAACCGCCGATGTCCCAGGAGCAACTTACGCGTGAATTGGACTATAGAAAATTCACCGCTCGCTATACGCATCGTAATGGTACGTATATGGACTTCTTAACTACTGGCCATCCTATCGATTTACACGATACGGACTATGTCGACACCGAAAGGGAAATGGTACTATTTAAATATCCTACCCAGTGGAGTCGGAACGATAAACTGAAAATCGAATGCGAAAATTCTATTCGAAATCGACTTGAAAGAGAAGACGTTAAAGAACCGGATAAACGCGGTAACTCCAACGTATATTTGGAATTCTTGAGAGAAACATTGTAAAACCGAATAAATATCACCCGCGTTTCCCCTACAAGACGTGCGTCTTTGGTATTATTGCGATGAATGCCCAAGACCCAACCAACAAACGGAAAGACATAAACATCCGCGGAGATGTTGAGCTAAACACAGTTTTACTCACTATATTTACGGGAGTTTCGAGCGAAACTTGTTCGATGTATCACCTACGCTCGCTCGACTCAAACGATCCTTAAATAAACCTATGATCAGAGTTCCGGAATACTCGGTCAGACCTCCTCATTCCCTAGTTAGACCTCAGACTCTTGATCCTAATAGTATCACGGATCCTCCCGAACTGTACTCACTGTTCAAAGATCTAGTGTTACCCGAACAGTTAGTCGGTGGCACTCCGGTTGTGAGCTCCCTAGATATTCGCCCATCTTACCTAGCAGGATTGGGACACGGACATCTAATATCGCCATTCAACTGTATCATCGTCCCGGTTTAACCCGATACAACCTGTCACCGAGGTGGAGGAGAGAGTTGTATGAAACGCGTTGGACACTATTCGTCAAATGATCGGAAAAGGAACCTACAATTGTTTAGAGAAACGTAAATTGCAGCAACAAGTCCAAGCGGTAAACGAATTAGCTTTATCTCAGTTCGATCAGGAAATCCAAAATCTCTAAGAAGATATCGAACTTGGACGACTCTACTTTCTGCAAGAGTTTTAGACGAATGCTTCCAACAACAAGCAGAGGAAAATCAGCTCGAGGAGAAGCATATCGATTCCGATAGAGCCCGAGAACGCGAGTTGAAAAGAATCATCAAACCGAGGAAATTTCTCACTACACACGGTCCACCTACCACTTTCGTGCAAACGACCCGTCAGGGACCAATAAGAGCTGCTGTCTTAAAATGCGCTCTGAAGGTTGTTCGACCTCGTTCCACTGAGGTTGATATAGATCAACCAGGTACCTCGACCGGCGGATACATCGACCGTAATCCTGAACCTCCCGATGCAATTGTATTGCACCCTTCACCCGGGAGTTATGGCCCTCCTAGTAAAGTGGCTCGCCCCAAAGAGAAAGGGACTGTTGCTGGCCTCAAAAAACTGTGTAAACGCCGTCCGCGCAAGAAAGACTAACTGTTTAGAGTATTTTTATATTTTAGAAACTGTGATTTTTTATATTTTATAGAATTAAATCCCATTTTCTGGGAGCGGTGTAAAGGCTTTTGCGGATCTAGCTTGTCATTTTTCCCGCAAAGTACTCTGTAGGTGTTTTAGCGGACATAAAAAGCCGTTTTCTTACTGTGTAGGTGTTTTAGTGGACATAAAAAGCCATTTTTTCTGTATGTGTACTTTAGCGGACATAACAAGCAATTTTATGCTGCAATGCGCCAAAATACTCTTAATACAGTGTAGTTCAGATGACGACATCTATCAGCTGATATGTTGATGTGGAACTTTTGGCTTTCTTTGTTCCGGCTCACTCACTCAACCAATCAGAGCGATTTTCATTTTATTTGTACAGAAGCCTCCGGGAAATCGCGCAATGCATTATGGTCTTTGTTTACCTTTTTTCCTGAGCCCAGAACATCGGCTGTGGAATTATTCTGTGTTTCAGACTTTAGCCAAACATTAGAACGGCTTTGATCATAGAAACGTATAACTGTTATCAAACCATATTGTCACAAACTGCTCATATTGTCAAACCTGATCACATACAAACACCGCATTATTTTACTGCTATTTACTGTCGGTTATTAATTGTTATCAGTTGTTGGAATGTTGTTATATTTGGAGAATATCGATAAATAATCATAAAACCCCAATCTTCTTGATATACTAAAGGTTAGAGAGACCGGTTACATATAGCAATTGCGACTCACATTATAGTGGTTTTGGAGTGAATTGAATGCTATTTCATAGACCCTACATGTGTCAGTTGCTGTTCTCCTTATATATGATTAAAATTAGTGAAGGTCGGCAGATCAGTGTGCAGCAGTGTGCATGAGTGTGACAGATAACAAAGCATTTCCTAAAGAATGCGCTTTATACGTAAGTCATTAGCCATCCCGTTGTGTTTAGTGTAAGTCATAACTCTGTTTACATACTTAGAGCGCCACGTCCTAAAGGAACTGTTAATATTTCCCGAAAGTGAATAATATTTGTCAGAGATTATATATTAACGATCAATCGAATAATACAGTAGGTCTACACCGCAATAAGGTCAGAGCATCCGAATCCAGTCTCCCTTAACCGTGGGTGAATGATCGCGCATAGGCTGGCTTCGGCTAATGTAACTTATGTGTATCAAATACTTGTTATAGGCTAAAGTCGATTTATAACCTAGAAGACACCTAAATTTGGCAGGTTAAACTGCTAAAGGTCTAAAAGCGCGAACAATTATCCAGATCATTGTTACTCGTATTTTTCGGTGAATGTAAAATTTGGTGCTACAGTATCTCTTACTACAGTATTTCTTACTTACAATGTTACCATCTGCTATTGATCCATTTGCTTATTTTCAAAATTTGGTGCTGGCACAAAAAGTTTCACCCAACGCCGAAAAATACAAGTTTGATAACTTTTACCTATTTTTTACTTATTCCATTGAATTCAGAACCCCCCATAAACCCGTATATCGCAAGTAACAAGGTGACACAATCAATTGATATATTTGATATAGGCAACAGGGCTGACAATATATTTATTTGTTTTATTATTTTTCATGGGGGAGGGGGGCGCTTATCCCGCACCAGACTCCATTAACTCGTAAATTATAATCGAAAATTAAACATCACTTAACTTTGATTTGGAGGCTGATATACAGGAGTACATTATAGTTAGGTGGCCATTTCGAGGCAAAAAAAGTGGCAGAAGTGGCGGAAACAACGCCACTGTAACCTGTTCCCTTCCCTTAACCTTTGAAGTGTGCACTAAACTCAACTGTAACCTGTTCCCTTCCCTTAACCTTTGAAGTGTGCACTAAACGCAACTGTAACCTGTTCCCTTCCCTTAACCTTTGAAGTGTGCACTAAACGCAACTGTAACCTGTTCCCTTCCCTTAACCTTTGAAGTGTGCACTAAACGCAACTGTAACCTGTTCCCTTCCCTTAACCTTTGAAGTGTGCACTAAACGCAACTGTAACCTGTTCCCTTCCCTTAACCTTTGAAGTGTGCACTAAACGCAACTGTAACCTGTTCCCTTCCCTTAACCTTTGAAGTGTGCACTAAACTCAACTGTAACCTGTTCCCTTCCCTTAACCTTTGAAGTGTGCACTAAACTCAACTGTAACCTGTTCCCTTCCCTTAACCTTTGAAGTGTGCACTAAACTCAACTGTAACCTGTTCCCTTCCCTTAACCTTTGAAGTGTGCACTAAACGCAACTGTAACCTGTTCCCTTCCCTTAACCTTTGAAGTGTGCACTAAACTCAACTGTAACCTGTTCCCTTCCCTTAACCTTTGAAGTGTGCACTAAACTCAACTGTAACCTGTTCCCTTCCCTTAACCTTTGAAGTGTGCACTAAACGCAACTGTAACCTGTCCCCTTCCCTTAACCTTTGAAGTGTGCACTAAACGCAACTGTAACCTGTTCCCTTCCCTTAACCTTTGAAGTGTGCACTAAACGCAACTGTAACCTGTTCCCTTCCCTTAACCTTTGAAGTGTGCACTAAACTCAACTGTAACCTGTTCCCTTCCCTTAACCTTTGAAGTGTGCACTAAACGCAAATGTAACCTGTTCCCTTCCCTTAACCTTTGAAGTGTGCACTAAACGCAACTGTAACCTGTTCCCTTCCCTTAACCTTTGAAGTGTGCACTAAACTCAACTGTAACCTGTTCCCTTCCCTTAACCTTTGAAGTGTGCACTAAACGCAACTGTAACCTGTTCCCTTCCCTTAACCTTTGAAGTGTGCACTAAACTCAACTGTAACCTGTTCCCTTCCCTTAACCTTTGAAGTGTGCACTAAACACTGCCTATTACACTAAGATTCATGCACAATAGAGTTATTATGTATCCCATAATCCCATTATAATCCCATTTGAGGGAATCCACAATGTTATTTACAGTGTTAATTAACGGGAAGGAACATGTTACAATGTCATTCTAACCAAAACAATAAACGAGATATATCAAGGTATATTTATATATACCTTGTTCTATACGCTCTCGTTTATTTACCATGTTACGTTTTTGCTCGCAATTTGTTGGTGGTGTACTACTGTGTTAAATAAAGTATTGTCGGTTTTTGCTGAGGGCTGTTTCTGTCCATTTATTACGGGTCGTCCAGCATTAGCTCGAGAAGGCAACTTAATTATCAACAAAAAAAAATAATTTAATGGGGGTTTTCTTTGGCTTAGCAGCTTGCTGCAATAAGTGTGTTTGAAAAACTGGTAAATATATATCGTAAAAATAACCGTTACAGAGGAAACATTAGTGAGCTTCTAGTTTATATCCGGATATCTAACCTACAAATCGATGTTGTTATTTTTTATTTGCATAGTTTATTCTATGGCGATTATAGCTGAGCGTTGGTTTGGTGGTTTTGAAAGGTCTACCAACAGCACCCTCTACTCTTTTCGATATGGTGTTTATGTTGATATCAATTCACTGTATTCCACTGGCCGCGCATAAATTTCCATTTTTTCCAATTTTCCAAAACCCAGCTCTACCGGTTCTAAAGCTAGTCATTCACTGCTATTAATCATATTTGCCATTCTAAGAAACTTACTGAGACATACAGAGGAGATATAGACTGGTGGCGTCAGCCTGTCTATAATAATAATTATTATAATTGTTATATAATCACACACTTGTAATCTAAAAGATAATCAATTTACAATGGTAGCTACAATAGGTCGGCAAAGAACAGAGAACTATTATTGTTTATATATATATAATTCACTAGGGTTAAAAAAAACACAAGGGTTGTTTTAAACACATGTTTCGAAACACTGTTTTTTTACGGATAAAAAAACAGTGTTTTTTTAGACAAAGACAACATAAACAATATGAGCTATAGGTAGGTAGGTAGGTAGATTTATTTATACATTATGTAAAAACAATAACAAATACACCAAACAATGTACCGGTATAAAGATATTGTCCAACATAACCTACAGGATTACAGGATTATAAATGCATGGTATACCTATAATTCACTATAGGCCTACTCCCATATACAGTTGTATGTAGAAATACAGTAATAGGCCTAAGCTTTTGTGTTAAAGCTTTTGCGGCAAAAATATGACGTTTTTGTGCAATTCGTGAACTACTCTAAAAAGGCCAGCACTGTTCCAAGGTATGGAGAAAGTATAGACTTATGCCCTCTAGCGTCTGTCTTAGTCCAGAACTAACATGACGAAATTTGCCAGCTGTTTCTTTATGCGTAGAGCCTGTATTTTGGCCAATCAGCGCGATTTTCGATTTACTTGCCTTTGGTGACATAAAGATGACTCAATGCGACAAATCCCTCACTTCCTGACTTTTCTGACTTTGCCCAGAACATCAGCGGCCAGAGAAAATCATAGAACGCAAATCTATTAACTCTCATTACTAACCACAATCTTTCTTTCCACTTGCGTGACTTTCCTTTACATTCACTTCCTGACGTCTGACTACTGACACTGCTGCACCACATCCCTCATACTGTTGTTATACTGTTATAATATACTGTGTTTGTAACTTATTTGATTAATGTTTATATTTGGAGAATACTTATGAATAACTGTTAACTCCCTTGGCTTTCTTGATTATTGAGGTAAGCAGAATGGGAACACTAGTAACAATTGCTTGGCTCAAATCACAGTGGTTTGTATAAATCCATGCTATTTCATAACTCCCAACGTACATGAGCTAAATTTCTCCATAATGTAATGTAATATGAGTAAAATTGGTGACAGTCGGCAAATTAGCGTGTTTCAGTATTATTGTCAGTTGCGTGAGTATGAGCGATTAATATTACATTCCTAAACAATGTAAACATTTGCGTTATCTCATGACCATCCATTGTGATTAGTATAAGTCATAACTCCGTGTGGTATTTAAAGCGCGGCACCTAAAAGGAACTGTTGGTATTTCCCTGAAAATAAACGTAGTTTCTGGAGATTATATAATAGAGATCAATCGAATAATACAAAGTAGCCTCTGCCATAGAATCCAGTCTCCTACACCCGGTGGGTCATACACCGCGTTAGACTGGCTTCAGCTGTGTTCATATTTTGTACGGGCTGTCAGGCAACATAGACACGTAAATTAGCAGGTTAAACTGTTAGAGGTCTAATAGCGCGAACAGGCTGAACTGAACAGCCGGCAGCTCTTCATGCACTCCAAGGCATGGAACCGGCTATTCGCTCATCGTGTAAACCAGTTGATGTTGATTTCATTCAATCGCTGCCTGGAGTCAACTACAGCTGCTATGGCAAGGGAAAGTGAGGCTGTGGCCGTGGCCTACTACTACTACTACTATGATCGGCATGTTGCATTGCAGCTGCATTTTTAAGAATGCTGTGCCAGCTTGTCGACAAAATTGCGCCACCACAACTCCCTATCACCCATGACATTTGCTAGATCATCCGCATCTTCAAGGCCATTGTCCTTTAAGATGCGTCTCAAGAAAGTCATGGGCTGTCCATGCTTATTCACTCCATGAGGCTGCCAAAGTACAAGATTATGCACTGGCTGATCCTCACGGCGAAAGCAATGTCCTGCAAAGCTGAGGCGATTTTGTTCTAGTGTCAAGCTTGGGGGAACCAATGAGATACCTCCAATGTTATATAGTGTCTGGTTGGAGATGTGTGCATTGTACTTGACACAATGAACCCGGCGTAGCATTCTTGTGAATGTGCCATCCAGAGATTTGGTGTCCTCGGCAGTTAGAGCCCAGCATGGACTCCTATAGAGGAGTACTGGAACTACTGCTGCTCTAAATAATCGGACCTTAAGTTTCCGATTAATTCTCGGTGACTTCCAAATCCTGGAAAGCCTATTCAAGGCTGCCCATGCCTTTCCCTTGCGTATTCGAAGGTCCTCACCTGACTTCCGGATCCATGATCCCAGGTAACAGAAGTCGTCCACATGCTCAAGCATACCATCCTTTGAGCTTATGCTCGTCCGATCAGAGACTTGCTGAAAACTTTCAAAATTAACTGTCAAAATTTTGGTCTTTCTGGAGTTAATAAAAAGACCAACCCTAGAAGCAGCATGTTCTAATGAGCTGAGGAGCCGTTGGGCTCCCTCTAGTGATTCTGAGAGTACTCCTAAGTCATCAGCAAAGTCTAGATCAGTTAGGTACTTGGCAGGATTTCCTCGACTTCTGGAGCCAGTAGGTGGAGTTATCATCACCCCATCATCATTATGATGATCTAAGGACATGCGTAGAACATAGTCAACCACAATTATGAACAAGAATGGTGCAAGTGTGTCTCCCTGGAGGACGCCCCATAACACTTCAAATGGTTCTGTGTCACCGTCAACAGTAGACACAAATGTTGTCGAACCATCGTATACTGATCTCATTGCTGCAATAATTTCATCAGGAATCCCATATAATGAAAGTATGCTCAACATACGTGAGCGAGAGACTGAATCAAAGGCCTTGAAGAAGTCAACAAAGATAACAGCCAGATGCCTGTCTTTCTTTTTTGATAACTCTTCAATTATCCTTCTAAGTGCCAAAATGGGTTTGAGTTTGAGTTTGAGTTTGAGTTTATTTATTCCTCAATAAAAACGAAATAATTCATGAGTAATTGCACAGCAGACTGTAATCTGCTGGGTACTGTGTGGGTGGTCCTCCACTATAGCAAATCGCTAGTTCAGCTTCGGAACACCCACATACCATGGAGGAAAAGGGGTGTTTGTATATATTTTAGAACACATGACTAAGACCTAATGTAACTGTTGTTGACTGAAATTGTGGCAGCATAAATAGTATGTCAAACATTAAAATATAATTGGCAAATGCAATGGTATGTAAAATCAGTTGTTGTGAGTGTATATATATTACTGGTTTGTAAAAATATAAAATCGAGTTTGGCTGGTAATACTGATCTGAAATGAAATCTATGGCAGTATCTTGTAATTTTAAGAGATTTTGAGCAAGTAATTCTTAAGTTTTAATTTAAAGATATTCAGACTGGAGCTGCTACGGATATTTTGTGGCAAGGAGTTCCAGAGTAAAGGGCCTTGAACAGATACAGACTGGTGACGGACAATAAGACGTACATGTGGCAGGTGGTACAGACCAGCGGAGGCAGAGCGGGTGTTGTAGGAGTGCACTGAAGAAGCCCTGGTGAACAAGTGGGAAAGAGGGTGGGAGGGGTTACTATGAATATCGTACATTAGTGAGAGGACCTGGAATTGGAAAAGTTGATCTATAGGTAGTATACGTAGTTGTTGGTAGATTGGAAAGGCGGAGGACCGGTAGTGGCTAAATGTAATACATCGTAGAATTTTATTTAGTTTTGTTCGCAAAGGTTTGGTGATGGTATTGTAGGTGCCACCCCAGACAATGAGGCCATAGTAGATGTATGGATATATTAACGAGTAAAAGAGCATCCGTAAAATCTGTGGGCTGAGAATATGACGTAATTTATAGAAAAGACCTCCGGTTCTAGAGATCTTTTTAAGAATGTAGCTTATGTGATTGCGGAATGTTAAATTATTGTCGATAATTATACCTAGGTACTTAAATGCAGATGTAAATTTTATTGGTTGACTATTAATGGATAGACCGTGAGATTGAGATTGGAATCTGGAGTTTTTAAATATGGAGTATTCTGTCTTATCAATATTTAACGTTAGTCGGTTGTCACATAGCCAGTCATAGAGCAGGTTAGCGTCGTAATTCATGGAGTCGATTAGAGGAGTCAGATGGCGGTGTCGTCGCATGAGAGTGGTGTCATCGGCAAAGAGAGTCGCGAGGGAGGATGTGCAGTTAGGTAAGTCATTTATATAAAGAAGAAAAAGGACTGGCCCGAGAACCGACCCTTGTGGGATACCACATGAAATGGACCTGAGAGAGGATATAGTGTTATCTATAGATACGCACTGCCTACGGTTGGTAAGATAATCAGAAAATAGTGAAAAGGGCGTGCCACGGATACCGTACATTTGTACTTTGCTAAGTAGGATAGAAAAATTAAGCGTGTCGAACGCCTTTTTCAAATCAATTAGTAGTAAACAAGAAGAATCGTAATTATCAAGAGCTTCACGTAATGACTCTACAATGTTTATAACAGCCATGGACGTAGTGTATTTCTTACGAAAGCCGAACTGATTAGGGGAAATAATTTTAAATTTTTCCAGATAGGATATTAATTGAGAATATATAACAGATTCATAGATTTTATGAAATACTGAAAGTAAAGAGATGGGCCTATAGTTGGTAGTCAGGAAGGGGTCGCCACCTTTATAAACTGGGATAACTTTGGATACCTTAATAGAATTAGGAAAGTGGCCTTGATTTATGCTTAGATTAATTAGGTAGGCTAAATGAGTTGCTATAATAGGTGCGGCTAATTTAACAAGGTGTACAGGGAAATCGTCATTGGATGAAGCACTGTCGCGTAAAGTAAGTAAATTGTAGTGTACCTCTACAGCGGAAGTTTCTGTGAGTACAAGAGAGTTAGGTTTAGAATGTTGAATATGTCGAGTCGGGCTGCGTGATGTGGTTGGCAGTTTAGAAGCTAATTTTGGTCCTATGGTAGAAAAGAAATCGTTAAAGTGGTTAGCTATATCAGATGAGGAAGTCACACTATAATTAGAACCGTTGTTAGATATATTTAAACGTTTTGGAACAGAAGATTTACTAGATCGGTTAAGTAGATTATTAATGGTTTTCCAGGTTTTGCGCATATTATTTGAATTATTTGTAAACTCCGAAGTATAATATTGCTTCTCGGCAGACCTAAGTAGACTAGTTAGCTTGTTACGGTATAATTTAAAGATGTTGTGATTTTCAGTGGTTGGGTGTTTGACGGACTTTGCGTAAAGTAAGTTCTTTTTGCGGATCGCCAATAGTAAACCATTGGATAACCACGGTTTTTTAGAGACTGACTTTTTATTAAGTGCCTTGCGTGGTAGATTTGTGGTACAAGTAGCCGTAAATTCTGAGTAGAAGTTATCGAATTTGTCTTTATCAGAAACTGGTACAGTCGAAGTTTTGTAAGTCCACTGCTTATTGTACAGGTCTTTCAGAAATTTGGTTTTATCGAATTGGCTATAGTCATACACATATTTGGTCTCCGGAGGTCGGAAAAAAGTAGAATAGTTAGAAAGAACGAGAAAAGTTGCTAGATGATCGGATGTGCCAGTTTCAGTTAGGAAGACACCCGGGGAGCAAATAGATGAATGGATATTAGTAATAACGTGGTCAATGAGGGTCTTAGAGTGAGTAGTTATACGGGTTGGTTGCTGTATTGTTTGGGTAAAACCGTTAGATGAAATTATATTTAGATAGTCTCGGGCATTGGGTTTGGTTGACTTTATGAGGTCTATATTTATATCACCGGTAATAATTACATCATGTTTAGTAGCTGCCAGTTTTGCTAAGGAGTCATTTAGTTTAGTAGCAAATGAGTCGTAAGATATTTCGTCGGGACGATAGATACAACCTATAATTAGTGGTCTACTCGGATGTGGACGAGAAATTTCTACCCAGGAGTTTTCCGGACCAGGAAAGTGTAGATCAGGACGTTCGACCATCTCCAGTTCACTCCGGACATAGATCGCTGTGCCTCCCCTGGTCAGCTTACCATACTCCCGGAAGTCACATACAGGGTTCTTATAACCATCAATGCATATGTTGTTAATGGGGTGGTCCTTAGTGGGGAAAGTTTCGGAAAATGACAAAATATCGAATTTGTTATTGAGCGTTGATAAGAAATCTGTAACTGCCGTAAAATTTGAATTTAGACTCCTGCAATTTAAATGAAAGACAGAGAAAGATGGGTTGGTAGTCTCACTAGTGAAAGTGTTGTTAAATTTTGCTTCATTGTAATAGTTGCCAATAATTAAGTTTGAATTAACATTATCATCGGGATTAATAGAACTAAATATGTTGCCAGTAGCTTTATAATCAGAATCTGAAATGTCCTCGCTATTTTCAGAACAGAATATATCAAGGTCATCATTAGATACAGGGTAAAAAGGAAATATACCTGCGTAACAAAAATTACAAAAATGTATTAGATTGTTCCCAGAGTTATTTGAAAAATCCTGGGCATCTAAGAATGAACCACATTGTCGATGGTAGTGCGTATTGCATAAGTTACAGAGGAATACTAGATCAAAATGATAAAATTTAGAAAAACAGAAACCACAATTACAGTCAACACGGTCAGGGGGTGGGTTGTATCGCTGGCCGGACATGCAATTTGTACAGGGACTTGCCTAGACTAGGAGGACTTCGGTGTTTAGATTAGGTTCCCCAGCAGATTGGTAGGTAATAAACATTATTACCTTAATAATAGGTAATCTACTTGGTGGATATCATAAGTTGATAAATGGTTCGGTATTAAAGAAGAAAATGATATGAAAATATGATAGGAAATGTTATAATGAGATGATATAAAGAAATGTATTAATAATTCGATATACCAAATAATATAACCAAGAAATATGATTAGTAAAGTTTATGAATAAGAATAAATTGACCGGGAACTTACATAAAATAAACTGAAATAAATGGTATGGGCTCCCTACCAGTCACCGAATAATTTGAATTTCTTTCATTCTGAAATGTTTATGAAGCTTTATAGTTTTATCTTTGTTAATGGTACGAGAAAATTAGGAAACTACTCGGAGGGCTCCTCTTCTTCGACCACAGCTATAGGCGAGTAGTAGGATCCCGGCATCCGACCATTGGAGGTGGGGACAATGGGACGAGCGGGAGTGTTGGTCGAGGGAACAGTGGGCCCAGTCGGGGAAGTGGAGGGGTTCCCGAGTAGCGAATCTACGGGAGCAGAGCTGGCAGGAGGTGGAAGGAAGAGGCAATTTACATCTCGATCAGTCCCAATACGCATCGGCTTGTCGCCATCGCAGACGCGGGCAAATACGACGCCGTTGCGGGTATAAAACGAGTGGATTCGTGCCGCGCGATGTAGAGCGCGCAGCGATTTAACGAGCAGCGCACGACTCGCAATAAGGTGTTCAGTGAGAGGTTAAGAGGTTTAGATCCATTAACCGAGCTCGGAGGGCGGACCGCGTTTCCTAATCGGTGGAAGACGTCAACGTCGTTGATCGAAAATTTAAGTGGAGTAAGAACATCTGCGATGAGACTGGCCCTCTCGTTGGCGGAGTTGTTCTCCTCCGGTAGGTTGTGGACCAGGATGTTGTGACGGCGTTGGTAGACCTGCAACTCCTCATTTTCTACTAGGAGCGCGGTATTCTTTCGTTGAAATGACTCATTGTGCTTAATAAGGATCGCGTTATCAGACTCTAGATTGGAAATACGAGCAGTATTAGTTACGATTGCCTGACGTGCCTCCTTGAGTTCGTATCTAAACTCATCCTGTAGCTCACGGAGCTCCCTGATTTCCTTCCGCAGCTCATCTTGGCCTGCGTGTAGGTCGTCCAGGCGGCGGAGGATTGCCTCACCAACATCCTTCCAGTTGGGCATTCCGGACGGGGAGATTTGGAATATTAGCGAGTGATTAAAATATCGATAAAGCTGTCTACCGGGGTAGTTTCTCGGTCTGAGTAAAAGTCCACTAGTCAGGCGAGCAGTACTAAGTATGCATTAGGACAGCACAGTACAGTATTGTACTCGGCGAAATTTGTATCATCAGATAATAAATGGACTCCATGGTCCCGCGACCTTTACGGAACCAATTCTGATTTCCACGGAGCAGTCTCTCAATGGGATCCCTGATGCGATTTAATAGAATTCTATTGTATAGCTTTGCAGCAATTGAGATCAATGACATTCCCCGAAAAGAACCATAGAGTGTTAGGTTGCCCTTCTTGGGAACTGGTACCAACTTGTGGGACTCTTGTTGTTCAGTACATGTCTACTACTACTACTAGGTCGAGCGAACTCGGACAGTGGAAATGAGATCCTTCCAGGCTTCCCGATTCTCCATAGTTGTCGCAATTTCGTTTCTCCCAAGTTCAGTATCCCTTTCAAGTTGATCTATATATGTTATGGCCGGTCGTCCACGACTACGCTTTCCATGAGTTGGTTGCCAGAGAAGTAGATCTGGTATGAACTAGTCTTTACTTCGCCAGCAGTGCCCACTGAATCTTAATCTGCCTTCACGGAGGGTGGTTGATACAGGTGGTATTGTACCATAAAGCTCGGCGTTTGTCATGTGTTGTCTCCAGCTGATGTTTAGGGCTTCCCTTAGTAGTCTTGTGTAGCAACCATCAATTCGTTGTTCGAGTGATTTAGTCAGTGTCCAGGTCTCACCCCCGTATAAAAATACACTTTCCACTGTGGCTCGAAAGAACTTAGTCTTCAGGTGCCTGGAGAGATCTGATTTCCAGATGGTATCCATTTTTGATAGAGCTACCCAAGCCTTTGCTTTCCTAACTTCTATGTCCTTTTTGCTACTCTCTATCCATGATCCAAGGTACTGGAAGTCATCGACCTTCCTTAGTTGACTATTATCAATGGTTGTCAAGTTTCCATCAACATTAAAGGTCATGAATTCGGTCTTGGTAGCATTTATATGCAATCCAACCTCCTTAGCAGCCCTCTCCACTTTCTTTAGTAGAAGCTGTGCATCTGCTAGCGTATTAGAGAGCAGGGCGATGTCATCCGCAAAGTCGGTGTCTGTGACTGTAGTTGCCGGATATCTACTACTTCTGCGTTCTTGAAGTGTGAATCCCAGATCTTCACCCTTTGTGGCCGTCCTCATTGCGTAATCCTATTTATTGAATTTATTGAAATAATGATTAAATTTCCCAGTTGCCTCGCTTGGGGGCGTAATGATTAAAAAAAAATGGATACCATCTGGAAATCAGATCTCTCCAGGCACCTGAAGACTAAGTTCTTTCGAGCCACAGTGGAAAGTGTATTTTTATACGGGGGTGAGACCTGGACACTGACTAAATCACTTGATCAACGAATTTATGGTTGCTACACAAGACTACTATGGGCAGCCCTAAACATCAGCTGGAGACAACACATGACAAACGCCGAGCTTTATGGTACAATACCACCTGTATCAACCACCCTCCGTGAACGCAGATTAAGATTCAGTGGGCACTGCTAGCGAAGTAAAGACGAGGTCTTACCAGATCTACTTCTCTGGCAACCAACTCATGGAAAGCGTAGTCGTGGACGACCTGCCATAACATATATAGATCAACTTGAAAGGGATACTGAACTTGGGAGAAACGAAATTGCGACAACTATGGAGAATCGGGAAGCCTGGAAGGATCTCATTTCCACTGTCCGAGTTCGCTCGACCTAGTAGTAGTAATGATTTCGTTAGGTCATCCATATAAACATTAAAGAAGTATGAAGAACAAATACCACCCTGCTTCACACCATCATATGCACCAAATTTCTTAGACTTACACGCACCCCATTTAACACCCAATTGTGGGTTAATTCTTGAATATAATCTGGAGATTGACCATTAACTGACTTGTATACTAGCAACAGTATTTTAAACTCAATGCGTTGTCTTACAGGCAACCAATGAAGCCGTTTTAGAATCGGTGTGATATGATCATACTTTTGTATACGGGTCACGAGGCGTGCAGCCATATTTGTAATCGATCAAAATTGATATTCAGCGATGCCATAGTAAAGTGAATTACAGTAATCCAAACGACTTGATATCAAGGAATGAACTAGCTTTTCTGCTGCCAATTGTGTAAGATATGGCCGTATTTTCCGAAGATTTCTTAAGTGATATGATACACCACTAGATGTTCGACTAACGAAAGTTTCCATTGACATTGTTGAGTCAAAATAGGCACCCAAATTTCGAACATTTTTCATTGGTTCAGTACTATGATTGCCAACTTTGATTGCGATGATATTAACTTTGACTAACTGTTGTTTGGTCCCAATTACTAGAAATCCGTTTTGTCATTTTGTTTGTGGGCGTTGTGTCGGCTCAGTGTCGGCGTGATGTCACCGTTGAATTTTAGTCATGTCGGCAGTGTCTGAGAGATTTCGGCACAGTGTCGGAGAGATTTCGGCACAGTGTCGGAGAGATTTCGGCACAGTGTCGGAGAGATTTCGGCACAGTGTCGGAGAGATTTCGGCACAGTGTCGGAGAGATTTCGGCACAGTGTCGGAGAGATTTCGGCACAGTGTCGGAGAGATTTCGGCACAGTGTCGGAGAGATTTCGGCACAGTGTCGGAGAGATTTCGGCACAGTGTCGGAGAGATTTCGGCACAGTGTCGGAGAGATTTCGGCACAGTTCGGAGAGATTTCGGCACAGTGTCGAAGAGATTTCGGCACAGTGTCGGAGAGATTTCGGCACAGTGTCGGAGAGATTTCGGCACAGTGTCGGAGAGATTTCGGCACAGTGTCGGAGAGATTTCGGCACAGTTCGGAGAGATTTCGGCACAGTGTCGGAGAGATTTCGGCACAGTGTCGGAGAGATTTCGGCACAGTGTCGGAGAGATTTCGGCACAGTGTCGGAGAGATTTCGGCACAGTGTCGGAGAGATTTCGGCACAGTGTCGGAGAGATTTCGGCACAGTGTCGGAGAGATTTCGGCACAGTTCGGAGAGATTTCGGCACAGTGTCGGAGAGATTTCGGCACAGTGTCGGAGAGATTTCGGCACAGTGTCGGAGAGATTTCGGCACAGTGTCGGAGAGATTTCGGCACAGTGTCGGAGAGATTTCGGCACAGTTCGGAGAGATTTCGGCACAGTGTCGGAGAGATTTCGGCACAGTGTCGGAGAGATTTCGGCACAGTTCGGAGAGATTTCGGCACAGTGTCGGAGAGATTTCGGCACAGTGTCGGAGAGATTTCGGCACAGTGTCGGAGAGATTTCGGCACAGTGTCGGAGAGATTTCGGCACAGTGTCGGAGAGATTCCGTTGTGGGTAGGGTAATAACGGCAGATAGACTATTATGTACCAACTCAACAGCACCAAACTGTCGATAAATCCAACATAAACATTGTCAATCACTTTAGAATAATTAAGTTCGCGTAAATTCCATAACACGTAACTAATGACAAGCAGAAAAAGTAATTATTAGTAAATTACATTTTAGATTTAAGGAAAGTATGGAAGGAACATGTGATTATAATTCATGATATAAAGAATATAAATTGTCACAAAATAAATAATAAATTTTGAGTAATAGAACATTTTATTATTACTTTTTATTAGCGATAAATTTAGTTGACTTGAATTCAAGTCTCCTCAAGGGGGTCAGGGTAGGCTACTAAGTCAGGGCGCATCACTGCTGTACATGAAAACATGAACATGAAAACTAAATGAGTGCCAAATTCCACTGGGGGGGGGGGGGGGGGGGGCATTGGAATTAAGGAGTCATAATTAGGGCTTAATTAACTCCGGCCCTTATGTACAAAGATAACCGAAGAAATATTTACATTTATTGCATTCTGGAACATATTCTTATTCTCAATTAAAACAACTGGGTATTGAAAATAATTGTTGAATTATTAATAAATATGAAGTCACTAATTATGTTACTATTTCTTGCTGTAATCATTATATCTATAAGTTGGGCTGAAGCAAAACAAACATCTGATGAAATTAACATAGGTTAGTTTCAGTTTGATATATATTAATTTCAGTGTGATTAAAAGGACTCAACAAGTTATAACTTTTACCATAACGTATAACGTGTAACAAGGGTTGCATACTTAAATGGTAACTAAATGAGTACGGGAGTTTCTATAGTATAGTTCTGGGGGGACCGCACTGGAAATAAGACGTCAGTCTTTGAGGGTAATCCAAATGGTCAAAGAGAACTTTACTTTTAATTTTTTTAATTGTGTTTTATCAATATATTTATTACTGTTTGCGTCACTTAGTAAAAAGACTAGGAGTGGTTAGTAGGCTTAGTAACTTAGTAATAAGAATAGGAGTGGTTAGTAGGCTTAGTAACTTAGTAATAAGACTAGGAGTGGTTAGTAGGCTTAGTAACTTAGTAAAAAGACTAGGAGTGGTTAGTAGGCTTAGTAACTTAGTAATAAGACTAGGAGTGGTTAGTAGGCTTAGTAACTTAGTAATAAGACTAGGAGTGGTTAGTAGGCTGAGTAACTTAGTAATAAGTCTATGAGTGGTTAGTAGGCTTAGTAACTTAGTAATAAGACTAGGAGTGGTTAGTAGGCTTAGTAACTTAGTAATAAGAGTAGGAGTGGTTAGTAGGCTTAGTAACTTAGTAATAAGAATAGGAGTGGTTAGTAGGCTTAGTAACTTAGTAATAAGACTAGGAGTGGTTAGTAGGCTTAGTAACTTAGTAATAAGTCTATGAGTGGTTAGTAGGCTTAGTAACTTAGTAATAAGACTAGGAGTGGTTAGTAGGCTTAGTAACTTAGTAATATGACTAGGAGTGGTTAGTAGGCTTAGTAACTTAGTAATAAGACTAGGAGTGGTTAGTAGGCTTATTAACTTAGTAATACGACGAGGTGTGGTTAGTAGGCTTAGTCACTTAGTAATAAGACTAGGAATGGTTAGTAGGCTTAGTAACTTAGTAATAAGAATAGGAGTGGTTAGTAGGCTTAGTAACTTAGTAAAACGACGAGGTGTGGTTAGTAGGCTTAGTCACTTAGTAATAAGACTAGGAATGGTTAGTAGGCTTAGTAACTTAGTAATAATAATAGGAGTGGTTAGTAGGCTTAGTAACTTAGTAATACGACGAGGAGTGGTTAGTAGGCTTAGTAACTTAGTAATAAGTCAAGGATTGGTTAGTAGGCTTAGTAACTTAGTAATAAGACTAGGAGTGGTTAGTAGGCTTAGTAACTTAGTAATAAGACTAGGACTGGTTAGTAGGCTTAGTAACTTAGTAATAAGACTAGGAGTGGTTAGTAGGCTTAGTAACTTAGTAATAAGACTAGGACTGGTTAGTAGGCTTAGTAACTTAGTAATAAGACTAGGAGTGGTTAGTAGGCTTAGTAACTTAGTAATAAGACTAGGAGTGGTTAGTAGGCTTAGTAACTTAGTAATAAGAATAGGAGTGGTTAGTAGGCTTAGTAACTTAGTAATAAGACTAGGACTGGTTAGTAGGCTTAGTAACTTAGTAATAAGACTAGGAGTGGTTAGTAGGCTTAGTAACTTAGTAATAAGACTAGGACTGGTTAGTAGGCTTAGTAACTTAGTAATAAGACTAGGAGTGGTTAGTAGGCTTAGTAACTTAGTAATAAGACTAGGACTGGTTAGTAGGCTTAGTAACTTAGTAATAAGACTAGGAGTGGTTAGTAGGCTTAGTAACTTAGTAATAAGACTAGGACTGGTTAGTAGGCTTAGTAACTTAGTAATAAGACTAGGAGTGGTTAGTAGGCTTAGTAACTTAGTAATAAGACAAGGATTGGTTAGTAGGCTTAGTAACTTAGTAATAAGACTAGGAGTGGTTAGTAGGCTTAGTAACTTAGTAATAAGACTAGGAGTGGTTAGTAGGCTTATTAACTTAGTAATACGACGAGGTGTGGTTAGTAGGCTTAGTCACTTAGTAATAAGACTAGGAATGGTTAGTAGGCTTAGTAACTTAGTAATAAGAATAGGAGTGGTTAGTAGGCTTAGTAACTTAGTAATAAGAATAGGAGTGGTTAGTAGGCTTAGTAACTTAGTAATACGACGAGGAGTGGTTAGTAGGCTTAGTAACTTAGTAATAAGTCAAGGATTGGATAGTAGGCTTAGTAACTTAGTAATAAGACTAGGAATGGTTAGTAGGCTTAGTAACTTAGTAATACGACGAGGAGTGGTTAGTAGGCTTAGTAGCTTAGTAATAAGTCAAGGATTGGTTAGTAGGCTTAGTAACTTAGTAATAAGACTAGGAATGGTTAGTAGGCTTAGTAACTTAGTAATAAGAATAGGAGTGGTTAGTAGGCTTAGTAACTTAGTAATACGACGAGGAGTGGTTAGTAGGCTTAGTAACTTAGTAATAAGTCAAGGATTGGTTAGTAGGCTTAGTAACTTAGTAATAAGACTAGGAATGGTTAGTAGGCTTAGTAACTTAGTAATAAGAATAGGAGTGGTTAGTAGGCTTAGTAACTTAGTAATACGACGAGGAGTGGTTAGTAGGCTTAGTAACTTAGTAATAAGTCAAGGATTGGTTAGTAGGCTTAGTAACTTAGTAATAAGACTAGGAGTGGTTAGTAGGCTTAGTAACTTAGTAATAAGACTAGGACTGGTTAGTAGGCTTAGTAACTTAGTAATAAGACTAGGAGTGGTTAGTAGGCTTAGTAACTTAGTAATAAGACTAGGACTGGTTAGTAGGCTTAGTAACTTAGTAATAAGACTAGGAGTGGTTAGGAGTTAGGAGTGGTTGACCGTCTCGTAGCCCTTCATTACTCCTTCCATTTGGAGTTGCACCTCCCCAGACTCTACCTCTCTGTTATCGGTGATGGTTTGTATGGGCCGTTTACAAGGTTCCTATTCTAGGCCGAGTTGCTCGAGGAAATCCCGGTCGATGATGGTTCCGTCAGACCCATTATCAAGGAACGCGAGCGTCGTCAGGGATTTGCCGACTCCCTGAATCCTTACCGGGATTACCTTTGCGAAGACCATGTAGCGGCGATTTATAAGATTAATCGTGGCTGAAATGTTGGTTACTTGTGGTTTATCGGTGGAGATTTTAAACGGATTGGTTTCTCTCCGTTGGGTAATCCGGGTTCCTTTGGAAACGTGGTTCGTTTCTCCTCTTCGCTTGGCTTCGATCCGAAAGGGGAGGGTAGTGAAGTCGAAGTTCGCGGGGATGTGGAGGAGCGTGTGATGACGTAGGTCGTTACAAACCGCACAACACGACCTTTGGTCGCAATCCCGAACGTAGTGACCTGTTCCAAGACACCGGAAGCATCCTCGGTGTTTCATCATCGCCTCGAAGCGTGGGACGAGTTCAGCAAACTGGAACTTTCCGCAGAATTCCAACTTATGTTTCTCTCCGCAGAAGAGACATATAGGGGAGGCTGTGGTGCCTTCCCTTTCGGGTGCCCAATTCGCTAGGTAGCATGCCCATTCTTCTGCTAAGGTCGGTTCCTCGTAATCCTCGTCATCCGAGTCCTCAGCCATACTGATGGCCATCGCACTCACAGGAGTAGGGCGGAATCTTGGGTTTGGAGTGGGTGCCCTGCTCTGGTAATTGCTCTCCATTGCGTCCAACTTGGCGAGACTCTGTTTCGAGAACATCGAGTCATTCATGGCTTCGGAGATATCGTCCAGGAATGCCGACATTTCGAGGAAGCTGGGATCTCGATCTGGATGTCTGTGCCGGAGATCTACGCATTTATAGGCCCACTTACTTTGCAGCCATCCGGGGAACTTCCGGGCGATCTGTCGGAGGTTTAGAATGTTGTTCACCTGGTCCTCCTTATTTAAGGGTTTCAGAGTGTAGTAGGCATCCTTCATGGAATCTGAAAATTCCTGGAGGTTCTGTGGGTCCCCTAGTGATCCCGCGTCTTGTATCAGTTTCTCTAGAGTTTTATTAATTATAGTCCCGGTATTTCCGTATCTTTTGTCTAGAGTTTTCCATGCGTCGTAGTATGCTTCATGAGAACCTCCCTCAAAACAAGCGATGATTCGGCGTGGTTTGTCACCCAGGTATTGCGATAAATATACCAGTTTCTGTGCATCGGCTATGTCCGTTGATCCAATCTGCGCAAAGAACCGTTTCTTGAATCTGAGGTAATCGACGGGATCTCCTTCGAAGGTGCGGATCTCCATCTTGGGCATGGAGAGGCGGTTTTCCAATGCCCGGATAATGCCGATGTTGTCCGAACTGGAGTGGTTCGGAGGGTTATAGTTATTGGCACTCTCTCCCATACTCGATGGATCAATGGTAGGTGGAGTTTTAATGATGACGCGACTACGGGTTTGTGGTGTGGATGTGAACGGGTTGTTGGATCGAGGAGTGGCGTCCCGTTCCGAGTCCCTTTCAGGCTCGTACTTGGGTACACTCGTTGCTGTGGGGTTGGATGGGAAATACGGTTCCTCATTTTTAAGCGTAACCGGTGGGAGATGGAACACCGGTGCTTGTGCCGATAAGGTAGACTGTATGGTAGGCGGGATCTCGGGTTTCGGAAGTTTCGCCGCTGTTGGTGAAAGTGACTTCTCTAATTCCGGTACCGGGATTGGTTCATATTCCTGATCTATATCCCTTTCCCAGTCCTCGTATAGTTGAATATCTCGTTCTATAAGTGCGGCTTCGTATTCCGCGAGTTTCGCAATATCCGCATTCTTTTTGTGGGTGAGAATTGCTTGGGCCTCGGCGTGTTGTTTACGCATTTCTGCTTCCCATTTACGTTGTTCGATCTCTTGTCTGGCCTCTCGTTCACGTTGTTCAGCCTCCTGTCTATGTTGCTCGGCCCGCCGTTCGACCTCTTGTTCGGCCTCCCGTTTTTGCATTTCGGCGGCTAATATATCTTGCTCGGCTTGCAGTTGAATATACTCATCTTCCATCCGAGCTTTGAGGGCTAATGCCTTCCGTTCTCGCAGTTGGTCTCGGAGTGGCGGCCCCCCTTGAGAACTGTGCGCTGAGCCGGATATCTCGCTCCTAGCGCTGGAGTGCTGATTTCTAGCGGACCCCGTTCTCTTTCGATGTACTGCTGTCCTGATGCTGGAGGATCGTACTGATTCCGCGTCTGTTCTTTCAGCCCTCTTGTAATACTGTTCTTCATAGCCTCTCACAAGGCTGAGGGTCCTCCGGTGTTGTTTGCGGAACCCATCTAGATGTACAACGTGTTCTTCCAACTTGGGGTAGTTTTCCTGATCAGTGGAGGGAACGAGCTCTTGGTACGCCTGTATCATTCTTTCGTACCGCTGTAGGATATTTCGGATACTTTGGAGCTGAGTTTGTACCTCATTGAGGGGGTTTTTGACTCCCTTGAGTTGTTTCTCCATCCGTTGATACGCTCGGGTTACTCCGCCTTTGAGAGCCCCTAGCCGACGGGTCATGTTCTTGACGTTTGGTACCTCGTCGGCTTCCGAGTCTGTGTGGTGATCCATCTCGTCGGTATCGGATACGTTATTTGTCGTCATTGTAACACCTCGTCGATAGCTAGATACGCGATGTCATAAAACAGTTCCTCGTAGGTATTGTACTCAGCTTGGACCACCCGAACGGTAATCCTGAATCGTCCGACGTTCGTTCCTTGTACTTCAACTTCGACGTGCCAGATTCCTGGCTCAACTTGGATTATATCAATGGGTGTAATCGATACTTCCATTCCCTGTTAACAACTCTCCAAATATGTGATCTGCCGACTACGAGTTGGTTAGATCGAGTTTGTTGATTAATTAAACCACGACTTCGTCTCAACTCAAATACCAGAGTTTCCTCGTAGTGGGTGCTGGCAAGCACGTAGAGAGTTTTTGAAGAGTATTGAAGGATTCTCAACTTCCACCAGTTGAAGTTGACCGTAATTATTCTTAATTTTGACACCCTGTCAAAATTAACCGCATTAATTATTCTTAATTTTGTTGCCGTTATCCCAACACCAGGGGGGAAAAACGCCGATGCTGGAGACGTGACTTTACAGACCACTGAGCCCCGGCCAGTCACCGGATATTGATTTTGGAGAAGGAATGATTTCTGAGATGCAGGGTTGCGGTTGAGAAAAAGCTGCATTAGTTGGATATACTCTTTAATGTAACTGAACTCTGTTGAACCTGGTCAACAATATTGAACCCTGTTGAACCCTGATTGAGAATAATTTTGGGCTTCCCCAAATCAATATAAACCAAATATTCACAATAATTATACACGACAATATAAATCCCTACAGTATATTATTTAATTACCCACTGTTCGCTCAGATTTTAGCCTACCTAATGTTCCCCAGATTTTCCCTCGGTCCTAGTCTTAGTGCCGTAGTGTCGGTGTCGGTCGACCCTGTCGCGTGTCCGTTCCACCCCTCACGAACCCCGAAGGGAACGATCATCGAGAACCAGCACGGCTTGGCTAAGGGTCGGTCCAGTCGGTAGACTCTGTCGCGTATCCGTACCGCCCCTCTCGAACCCCGAAGGGATCGGTCATCGAGAACCAGTACGGCTTAGCTAGGAGTCTGTCGTGTCGGTGGACCCGTTCGCGTGTCCGTTCCACCCCTCACGAACCCCGAAGGGAACGATCATCGAGAACCAGAACGGCTTGGCTAGGGGTCCGTCGGTTCATCGCAGAAACCCAACCACCTAGGCTTTCCGAGTCCCTTTCAGGCTCGTAGTCGCTTCGGCAGCCGAGAAACTGCTCCGAACAGTCGGTAGGCCAGTAGAGTCTAGTCCTTTGTCTTTCGACCCCATCGCGTGTCCGTTCCACCCCTCACGAACCCCGAAGGGAACGATCATCGAGAACCAGTACGGCTTGGCTAAGGGGTCTGTCGTCGGTTCCCGTCGCAGATCCCGGTACAAGCAGTCAGCGTTCCGAGTTCTTTTCAGTCTCGTAATAGCTGCCGTTGACCAGAGACCGCTAAGGGCAGTCCTCGTCGAACCCGTCCTGTGGCCAGCCCTTTCGCATGTCCGTCCCACCCCTCGCGAACCCCGAAGGGATCGGTCACCGAGAACCAGTACGGCTTAGCTCAGGGGGCAGTCGTTAGTCGGCCACCCGTTCGCGTGTACGCTCCACCCCTCACGAACCCCGAAGGGTTCGATCATCGAGAACCAGAACGGCTTGGCTACTAAGGGGCTGTCGTTTCCCGTCGCAAATCCCTGACACAAGCAGTCAGCGTTCCGAGTTCTTTTCAGTCTCGTAATAGCTGCCGTTGACCAGAGACCGCTAAGGGCAGTCCTCGTCGAACCCGTCCTGTGGCCAGCCCTTTCGCATGTCCGTCCCACCCCTCACGAACCCCGAAGGGATCGGTCATCGAGAACCAGTACGGCTTAGCTCAGGGGGCAGTCGTTAGTTGGCCACCCGTTCGCGTGTCCGCTCCACCCCTCACGAACCCCGAAGGGTTCGATCATCGAGAACCAGAACGGCTTGGCTACTAAGGGGCCGTCGTTTCCCGTCGCAAATCCCTGACACAAGCAGTCAGCGGTCCGAGTTCTTTTCAGTCTCGTAATGGCTGCTGTTGGCCAGGGACCGCTAAGGGCAGTCCTTGTCCTTTAGGCCTGGCGCATTACCAAATCCACCCCTACAGGCAGCAGGAAGTTGGCCAGGGCCTAATAGTACTCAGGCTAACCTGAATACTGCTTGCATTTTCCATCCCCCCCTGGCCCTTATAACTATGAAATTATTCCCGTACCCTGTAAGTTGCCCCAAAGTTCGCCCATAAATCGCCCCCAGTTTATTGAATGTGCCCAAAACCCATGGTCCCGCACCCAGTAGTAATATCGGAATAATCAATTTTAATAAAATACAAAAATATTCAACTCGCGTTATGGAAAGTTGAAATACCGCGAACAGTCCCCCCCAATGACCTTCGTGAAGTCTGTCGGTAGATTGAGTTTGCGTAGGTCATTCCCAATATAAAAAACCCAAATTTAATATTGCATAGTTTTTAATTAATTTGTCCTAGAGTTTGTATAAAAATAAATGTTCGATAAATGTTCCTGGAATATCCCGATCCACTATTTCTTTCTCTGATACGCCTTTCGTCTCTTCGCCCGTCGACTCTCATCGATCGCTATGGCTGGTAGAGGAGCGTCAACATCCATTGTGAGTAACGCTTCGGCTTGTCTCCTGGCGGCTCTTCCTTTCGAAGGCATAGGGATCATGTCGGTTCATCTTTCCAACTCAGATTTGCGTGCCTCTAGGAACCATTCTCCGTCACCGAACTCCTCTTTATACGAGTATAATCGTCTAATGACTTCAAATGGACCGAATAATCCGGCGCTCAGTAGCAGATCCACGTAATGGAAAGGTAGCGTGGCCGACGTGTGGAGGCGTTCCGGGAAGGAGAAATACCCGCACGCCATCTCCTGCGCAATATTCCGAGCGTTTCTCCGAACCTTGGTCTTTAAGTGGCTGTTTGCGTATGTTTCAAACATGACCATATTTCCCATAGCGGTAATGTCTTTGGTTGGACATTTGATATAGCAGCGGGGGCTAGAGGAATGTCCACGGAAACCGCACGTGGTGCAGAGGTTATAAAGGATCGGACAGACGGAAACGTCGTGGCCCGATGTCGCGCAGTATGGGCAATAGAGTATCACAAGGAGCTGGAGGCATGAATCGGTAACCCGATTCCTTCTACCGCATGGGCACTGCTCCGAACCACAGTCGCCGCATACCTCCAACTGCATCTCTCGACCTGGAAATATCGGAATCGGGACGCCGACGTGATACTCGAGTCGTCGGTCGCTCTTCGGAATATTCGCGGTGGTCGGTAGCCCGCGGAATGCTAGGCTTTTGCGTAGTAGGTTCTCGCTCCGATAACCTTCTTTGTATCCCGCTGGTCTCAACTCGGATGACCGTTTCTGGCGGTGGATCCATTCAGTTTGCTCGGCGTACCAACGGGTTAGTCGCATAGGGTCCTGAGGAACGGCGGGTGTAGTAGCCACCGCTGGTCGGCGAAGAGGTGCCGGGGTTTTAGACGGAGGGATACCGAGGAGATCGTCGGGGGTCGGCGCAT
Organism: Nemertoderma westbladi; assembly: GCA_032718475.1. Taxonomy (NCBI): domain Eukaryota; kingdom Metazoa; phylum Xenacoelomorpha; order Nemertodermatida; family Nemertodermatidae; genus Nemertoderma; species Nemertoderma westbladi. The sequence goes on along the minus strand of JAUCBJ010000697.1, from coordinate 52,897 downwards.
CGCTGGGGCCCTCCTCGACCAGTATCGCTGAGCGGGTCCGTTGGTGGCTGGTACTCGGAATCTCCGACGACCAATCTTCGCCACCCGGGAAAGGATACGGGGATAACCGTTGGCATATGTCGCCGAAGTCGCTCAATGCAGCTGTAGTAGCTACCTCCCTCGCGGGGCTACCGGAGCCGCGTGGGGTGTAAACGCCTGCTCTCTTCATCGGTTCGGCCGAGGCAACCCGTTTGGCGGCCGGTCCATACGCGGCCTCCGGCTCGAGTTGTCGCTTCGGGGTGGAGAGTAGAACACCCTCGTTTAGCCATATCTCTTCTCCTTCCGAAGAGATCAGAGGCTCCTCCGCACTGAGAAGTTCGGTAATCGTAGGGATGTCGTAAGGTCCGCTCTCGTCCCAGGAATCGATAACAGCGAGCGTTTTAGTCTCTCCCGGTGCGATGTTCTCGACCGCTTTGAACGCGTGGTGTATGACCTCATTCCAGTCGTAGTCGACGAAGGAAAGGGGGACCGCCGTAATAAGGTTATCGAGAGTTTTACAGATAAACTTAGCGACGGTGTAGCACTCCATAACGACGTAAACGTAGTTCCGTTGATCGGGATTCTCCCACCTTTGGTGTATCGTCCACTTCCGATCAACGTCCTTCCATCGACCCTCTCGCTCGCTCTTTATTTCTATTCCCGGGTATCCACCGTATATTTTATTATAGTCCCGGAATTTCTGGGGTTTGAAGTCGATACCGCCGTTTAGCACAGCGAGGTAGCCGATCCCGGATTTCGTCGGTCTCACCTCTTGGAATCCTCGCATGAACTCGGCGAATCGTAACCAGGCTAGTAGCGTTTGAGTGTCGATGCAATGGCTAAGGGCGTTGAGGTCGTCTCGTCGGTTTCTTCCTGCAGGAGCGTTCGCGTAGTCGTTCCGGACATCCGCCTTGATATCCGACCCGATTTTAATGACGTCGAAATCGAAGAGGATCTTTTGGATTTCCGGAGGCAGCAACCAGATCGCTCCGGCTGCCTGCACTTCCTGTCTGGGTGTCGGGAATATTCGGCACACCAGTACCAAACCGTCCAGGGTTCCGAGGACGATGACTAAGGATCGACCGTATTCTTTCGCCCCGTACTTTTCCTGGTAGTCGTCTCGGTTCTGGATAATCGATACGCGTTCCTCTCGAAGCGTCGCCGTACACTCCGACAGGTTTCCCCAGTGGGCGAGGTACGTACTCTTGTCGTCGACGAAACTTTGACATCTCGCCAACGTAATCGCTTTCGAGGTGGGCGTCGCGTTTCCCTCATTGTCGTAGATCAAACATCGGGATCTGTAGACGCTCTGCCGGAATGTTTCCCAAAATGACGAATCGTCCCCCCCGGTTGCCTTTGCGTTCCGAGTTCTTTTCAGTCTCGTACTAGCATCGGCTAACCGGAGGGCTCGTAGATTCTTAGAATCCGGTCCCTCTCGCCCGGTGAATTTAATGACTCGCACGTTCTCATTTAGCAGGGTGCTCCAATTTGTATCAAAGTCAGGGGATCCGGGTTGCGAATATTCCAGTAGATCTATCGTGTTACGTAATTCGCCGATAATTTGGCGATTTGGGTCCATATTTACGATTATATCCGTTACAAATTAGATCAGTTAATTATAAGTCCAGAAAGTCTGAAACTATAGCGATAGCAGAATAATTCAGTTTTTTATTTAATTCAGTTTATTAATAACATTGCTATATAGGCATCTATCATCTTATTGCTAATACATTCAGCATTTACAGTTACTATAACTATAACTATACATGAGTATGAGAACCCTCCAGGAGAAATACCGGCTCGGTCGTCGCCCGGGTCAACAAGGACCGCGTCCCTCAGTGGTACACCAGGCTGGGGTCGATAAATTGGCTACTGGAACAGAAGACAGAGAAGAAAGAAGAACCAACCTGTTGAAATGTAAAAAGACACTAAATATTGCTACAATGAACGCACGCACGCTGAAATCACAGAGCAAACAGGGTGACATGGTCGCTCTGGCAATGGAATATAACATCGACATCATCTGCATCCAAGAACATCGGATTTGTCATGAAGACACTGCCATGAAGTACAATGACATTGGGAATGGATGGATGTTAGTAACAAGCTCAGCAGTAAGAAACTCGGCCAATGCATCAATTGGTGGAGTAGGAATTCTGCTAAGCCCATTTGCACTTAAGACCCTAAACAACATCGAATCTATAAATTCCAGGGTTATGATCGCAACATTTGATGGGAATCCCAAGACAACAGTTATATGTTGCTACAGTCCAACCAATGCATCAGAGCCAGAACAAGCAGTCAAGTTTTATGAAGAACTGACTGGACTTATTAAGGACATCCCGAAACACAATGTTAGAGTCATTGCTGGTGACCTGAATGCGCAAATTGGCCCAGAAGACATCAAGGGTTACACCTATAACACCTGTTCTAGCAGAAATGGGTACTTACTTTTAGACCTAATGGAAGAATGTGAATTGATACCAACAAACAACACATTCGAAAAGAGTAAGGGGAAGCTATGGACCTTTCAATACCCTAATGGAACCAAAGCACAACTGGATTACATCCTTATAAACAAAAAGTGGAGAAATAGCATGATCAACTGCGAGGCATACAGCTCGTTCAACCTAATTGGTTCGGACCACAGAATTGTGACTGCAGAGATCAGACTCAGTTTGAGAGCCAGCAAACCCAGGACAAGCAGGCGGATCAACTATGACTGGGAGAAACTCAGAACTGACAATGCTGTAAAGGATGCTTATACAGTAGAAGTTCAAAACCGCTTTGAAGCACTTCAGTCAATAGATAAAGACCAATCCACCGATTCAATATACCAGAATATAATAACAGCCCACAAGGAATCAGCTAAGAGGCATATCCCCCAGAAACCTAAACGAAAACAGTATGTACCATGGCAAAACTCTGAGGTTACTTGTAAGAGAGAAGATCTTAAGATAGCCTACAAAGTTAAAACCGAACAACCAACAACCGAAAACATTAACAAGGTTGAGAAAGCTAAGGACGATCTTAAATTGGCCTACAATATCAGCCAGGAAAAGTACATACAGGATAAAACTGAAGCAATTACAACTGCTCACATACAGCAACAATCAAGACTTACCTGGCAAACTGTAAATGAGGTATCTGGTCGGAAAAGTTGTGCAAAGGGGCGCCTCAAAGCCGATAGTCCTGAAGAACGTGTTGGGAAGTGGAAAAATCACTTCAGCAACTTGCTTGGGCAGCCACCAAACATCGAGGTCAGCCCTACAAGGAAAATATATGACAAGACACTACCTATATAAACAGGGGACTTCACACCTGCCGAACTCCAAAGAAGCATTAAAAGCATGTCCAATAATAAAGCGAGTGGATTAGATGAAATCCCAGCGGAGGTATGGAAAACCGGAGTGCTAAATAGACCATTATTGAATGTTTGCAACCGGATGTTAAAAGGGGAAAAGCCACCACCAATTTGGACTAAAGGTCAACTAAAGCCTCTCCCCAAGAAAGGAGACCTCGGCATACCAACAAACTATCGTGGGATCTGTCTGCTTGTGGTAGCTGCCAAAATATACAATAAAATGATTCTATATAGGATTAGGCCTCACATAGAGAAACTACTGCGTAAGAGCCAAAACGGATTTCGACCAAGTAGATCAACAATAGCTCAGATACTTGCACTACGGAGACTAATTGAAGGAATTAAGTCAAAGAATCTCCCCGCAGTCATGACTTTTGTGGACTTCAAGAAGGCATTCGACTCCATCCATAGAGGTAAAATGCTTGAAATCCTAAGAGCTTATGGAATACCAGAAGTAATTGTTGCTGGCATTGGATTGTTATATTGTGACACAGAAGCGCAGGTACTCTCACCAGATGGTGAAACTGAGTTTTTCTCAATCCTGGCTGGCGTACTGCAAGGTGACACATTAGCACCATTACTATTTGTAATTGTGCTGGATTACGCAATGAGGACGGCCACAACAGGTGAAGATCTGGGATTCACACTTCAAGAACGCAGAAGTAGTAGATATCCGGCAACTACAGTCACAGACACCGACTTTGCGGATGACATCGCCCTGCTCTCTAATACGCTAGCAGATGCACAGCTTCTACTAAATAAAGTGGAGAGGGCTGCTAAGGAGGTTGGATTGCACATAAATGCTACCAAGACCGAATTCATGACCTTTAATGTTGATGGAAACTTGACAACCATTGATAATAATCAACTAAGGAAGGTCGATGACTTCCAGTACCTTGGATCATGGATAGAGAGTAGCAAAAAGGACATAGAAGTTAGGAAAGCAAAGGCTTGGGTAGCTCTATCAAAAATGGATACCATCTGGAAATCAGATCTCTCCAGGCACCTGAAGACTAAGTTCTTTCGAGCCACAGTGGAAAGTGTATTTTTATACGGGGGTGAGACCTGGACACTGACTAAATCACTTGAACAACGAATTGATGGTTGCTACACAAGACTACTAAGGGCAGCCCTAAACATCAGCTGGAGACAACACATGACAAACGCCGAGCTTTATGGTACAATACCACCTGTATCAACCACCCTCCGTGAACGCAGATTAAGATTCAGTGGGCACTGCTGGCGAAGTAAAGACGAGGTCATACCAGATCTACTTCTCTGGCAACCAACTCATGGAAAGCGTAGTCGTGGACGACCTGCCATAACATATATAGATCAACTTGAAAGGGATACTGAACTTGGGAGAAACGAAATTGCGACAACTATGGAGAATCGGGAAGCCTGGAAGGATCTCATTTCCACTGTCCGAGTTCGCTCGACCTAGTAGTAGTAGTAGTATAACTATACATTAATATCCAACCAGTTTTTTTATGACGTTTTTGTCCTTTCTTTTTTCCAATTCTTTTCTTTAGACTTTTTTATACCTTTTTTTTGTCTTTTTTCATTTCATTATTATTCCATCACATTTCATTTATTTCCACATATATTTCATCACATTTATTTCCACCATTTTTTCACATTTATTTATTTCCACATCATCATTGGGTTTATAGCCCCCCGGCTATCATCATTGGTTATAAGCGCAGCACCAGGGTGCGCATCATTACATTTTCATCAGCATACGCGTCATCATTCAGGTTTATAGTAGAGTTGTCTGATCCTTTTCATCGTTTCCAACTATATTCAATCATTTTCTTTGGTTAATCTTTGTCGTGGAAGGGGTGTTACGCGGCAATCTGGGATCTACAGCTGGACTCGTTACACCGCCTACGCCCCAAACTGCGCACGTAACGGACAATGAAGACGCCGAGAGTGAAGTCACGTGGATGCACCATGGACCCACCAGAATAACACTCCCAACAACATAAAGCTCAGTCGACGAAGTCATGTGGGATGGGGTTACGCAACATTCTGGGATCTACAGCTGGACTCGTTACACCGCCTACGCCCCAAAATCCACGTAACGGTCCCACCAGAATAACGCGACTGAGAAACATAAAACCCTCTATCGTCGAAGTCATGTGGATGCACCATGGACCCACCAGAATAACGGGATAGAGGGGGTGTTGCGCGGCAATCCGGGATCTACAGCTGGACTCGTTACACCGCCTACGCCCCGAACTGCACACGCAACGGACAACATAACATACTGCAATGAATACAATGAATTCCACTTCAAATCTTTTCCATTTCCAATAATCCAATATCATTGGTCCCGATGACCAAAATCAGGGTAAACAATACATAAACGACCCTGCGTCAGTCGAAACATCTGCAGGGTGATGCTGGACTCCACATAACACACGAGGAAACACAAATACCATTGCGTGGTTACAGTTGGTTTAAGGGGGGTCCATAATTCGTTGTCGATAAATCACAGTTAAAAAAGAGTTTGTCAACATGATGAGAAGGGTTTAAACGCATTTGTCATTGTCACCGATGTCTGCAGCAGGATCTTGAGTAGGGAACTTATCACCTCTCGTAGAGTCACCGCTATCATTGCCTTCAAGAAGGCACAGCTTTTGGATGGGGCGTTGGTAGTGGCCCGATTTCGTTCGTATCGTCACAGTCCTCGCAAGTCCGTCTTTGCTTGGGTGTATGGTCACGACCCGCGCCAAAGGCCAGTGAACGCGGTCATTGAGATCTTCTTTAACTAGTACCATGTCGCCAACTGCGACGTTCCGGTAGGTGTTGTTCCATTTCCTCCTGGTCCGGAGGGTTATGAGGTACTCCTGGGCCCAAATTCTCCACCAATGCGCTGCCAACGCTTGGGCCTTTTTCCAGTTTGTATGTTTCGCGATCTCGTTGGGATCCAGGAACATGGTTTCCGGGAGAACGTGGGTTTTGGGTCTCCCCAGTAAGTGGTTAGGAGTGAGGGACTCAACTGAGGCGTTTGCCATCCGGGTATTACGGCAGATTAGTCCGTGCTCTCCCGTTAATGGTGTCAATGTTATCAACGTCATTATTATCATCAACAACCTTATTAGCCACCAAAGCATGGGCACGCGCCAATGTCCGTCTTTGAACGTGGCCTGATCAAAAATGTTGGTACAATATTGATCTTCCTCGGACGGATTCTCGTCCTTCTCGGCAAACTCTCGGGTCTCCACATTAAAGCATCCGGTCATCTCCCGCTGGGTTCTCTCGGTTTCGAGAAATAAATCCTCATCGAGGTCTGTAGCTGAGCAATATCCCACGGATGTTACATTTTCTTTAATCTGACATTTAGGAAGATATGTATAGGTGTCAGTAGTTTCTTCCTTGATGCCGCAGAGGGTCCATCCCATTATGGTTCGTTCAGCGTAAAAGCCGTCATCTTTCTTTATGGATCGGGCGACATCTCCGGTAGGTATGTGTAATTCCGGTGTATCAAGTCCGATCAGTAGGGTGATGCGGTTTACGTCCAACTGTGGACACCTCAGATCTACATCGTCTCGGTCCAATTGTATGAGGGGGGCGTACTCGGCTGATTGTCGGAACCGCACTCGGAGGTCTGTGTGTACCAAGGCGTTCTTGATGGTTAGCTTGACCGTCTCGTAGCCCTTCATTACTCCTTCCATTTGGAGTTGCACCTCCCCAGACTCTACCTCTCTGTTATCGGTGATGGTTTGTATGGGCCGTTTACAAGGTTCATATTCTAGGCCGAGTTGCTCGAGGAAATCCCGGTCGATGATGGTTCCGTCAGACCCGTTATCAAGGAACGCGAGCATCGTCAGGGATTTGCCGACTCCCTGAATCCTTACCGGGATTACCTTTGCGAAGACCATGTAGCGGCGATTTATAAGATTAATCGTGGCTGAAATGTTGGTTACTTGTGGTTTATCGGTGGAGATTTTAAACGGATTGGTTTCTCTCCGTTGGGTAATCCGGGTTCCTTTGGAAACGTGGTTCGTTTCTCCTCTTCGCTTGGCTTCGATCCGAAAGGGGAGGGTAGTGAAGTCGAAGTTCGCGGGGATGTGGAGGAGCGTGTGATGACGTAGGTCGTTACAAACCGCACAACACGACCTTTGGTCGCAATCCCGAACGTAGTGACCTGTTCCAAGACACCGGAAGCATCCTCGGTGTTTCATCATCGCCTCGAAGCGTGGGACGAGTTCAGCAAACTGGAACTTTCCGCAGAATTCCAACTTATGTTTCTCTCCGCAGAAGAGACATATAGGGGAGGCTGTGGTGCCTTCCCTTTCGGGTGTCCAATTCGCTAGGTAGCATGCCCATTCTTCTGCTAAGGTCGGTTCCTCGTAATCCTCGTCATCCGAGTCCTCAGCCATACTGATGGCCATCGCACTCACAGGAGTAGGGCGGAATCTTGGGTTTGGAGTGGGTGCCCTGCTCTGGTAATTGCTCTCCATTGCGTACAACTTGGCGAGACTCTGTTTCGAGAACATCGAGTCATTCATGGCTTCGGAGATATCGTCCAGGAATGCCGACATTTCGAGGAAGCTGGGATCTCGATCTGGATGTCTGTGCCGGAGATCTACGCATTTATAGGCCCACTTACTTTGCAGCCATCCGGGGAACTTCCGGGCGATCTGTCGGAGGTTTAGAATGTTGTTCACCTGGTCCTCCTTATTTAAGGGTTTCAGAGTGTAGTAGGCATCCTTCATGGAATCTGAAAATTCCTGGAGGTTCTGTGGGTCCCCTAGTGATCCCGCGTCTTGTATCAGTTTCTCTAGAGTTTTATTAATTATAGTCCCGGTATTTCTGTATCTTTTGTCTAGAGTTTTCCATGCGTCGTAGTATGCTTCATGAGAACCTCCCTCAAAACAAGCGATGATTCGGCGTGGTTTGTCACCCAGGTATTGCGATAAATATACCAGTTTCTGTGCATCGGCTATGTCCGTTGATCCAATCTGCGCAAAGAACCGTTTCTTGAATCTGAGGTAATCGACGGGATCTCCTTCGAAGGTGCGGATCTCCATCTTGGGCATGGAGAGGCGGTTTTCCAATGCCCGGATAATGCCGATGTTGTCCGAACTGGAGTGGTTCGGAGGGTTATAGTTATTGGCACTCTCTCCCATACTCGATGGATCAATGGTAGGTGGAGTTTTAATGATGACGCGACTACGGGTTTGTGGTGTGGATGTGAACGGGTTGTTGGATCGAGGAGTGGCGTCCCGTTCCGAGTCCCTTTCAGGCTCGTACTTGGGTACACTCGTTGCTGTGGGGTTGGATGGGAAATACGGTTCCTCATTTTTAAGCGTAACCGGTGGGAGATGGAACACCGGTGCTTGTGCCGATAAGGTAGACTGTATGGTAGGCGGGATCTCGGGTTTCGGAAGTTTCGCCGCTGTTGGTGAAAGTGACTTCTCTAATTCCGGTACCGGGATTGGTTCATATTCCTGATCTATATCCCTTTCCCAGTCCTCGTATAGTTGAATATCTCGTTCTATAAGTGCGGCTTCGTATTCCGCGAGTTTCGCAATATCCGCATTCTTTTTGTGGGTGAGAATTGCTTGGGCCTCGGCGTGTTGTTTACGCATTTCTGCTTCCCATTTACGTTGTTCGATCTCTTGTCTGGCCTCTCGTTCACGTTGTTCAGCCTCCTGTCTATGTTGCTCGGCCCGCCGTTCGACCTCTTGTTCGGCCTCCCGTTTTTGCATTTCGGCGGCTAATATATCTTGCTCGGCTTGCAGTTGAATATACTCATCTTCCATCCGAGCTTTGAGGGCTAATGCCTTCCGTTCTCGCAGTTGGTCTCGGAGTGGCGGCCCCCCTTGAGAACTGTGCGCTGAGCCGGATATCTCGCTCCTAGCGCTGGAGTGCTGATTTCTAGCGGACCCCGTTCTCTTTCGATGTACTGCTGTCCTGATGCTGGAGGATCGTACTGATTCCGCGTCTGTTCTTTCAGCCCTCTTGTAATACTGTTCTTCATAGCCTCTCACAAGGCTGAGGGTCCTCCGGTGTTGTTTGCGGAACCCATCTAGATGTACAACGTGTTCTTCCAACTTGGGGTAGTTTTCCTGATCAGTGGAGGGAACGAGCTCTTGGTACGCCTGTATCATTCTTTCGTACCGCTGTAGGATATTTCGGATACTTTGGAGCTGAGTTTGTACCTCATTGAGGGGGTTTTTGACTCCCTTGAGTTGTTTCTCCATCCGTTGATACGCTCGGGTTACTCCGCCTTTGAGAGCCCCTAGCCGACGGGTCATGTTCTTGACGTTTGGTACCTCGTCGGCTTCCGAGTCTGTGTGGTGATCCATCTCGTCGGTATCGGATACGTTATTTGTCGTCATTGTAACACCTCGTCGATAGCTAGATACGCGATGTCATAAAACAGTTCCTCGTAGGTATTGTACTCAGCTTGGACCACCCGAACGGTAATCCTGAATCGTCCGACGTTCGTTCCTTGTACTTCAACTTCGACGTGCCAGATTCCTGGCTCAACTTGGATTATATCAATGGGTGTGATCGATACTTCCATTCCCTCTTAACAACTCTCCAAATATGTGATCTGCCGACTACGAGTTGGTTAGATCGAGTTTGTTGATTAATTAAACCACGACTTCGTCTCAACTCAAATACCAGAGTTTCCTCGTAGTGGGTGCTGGCAAGCACGTAGAGAGTTTTTGAAGAGTATTGAAGGATTCTCAACTTCCACCAGTTGAAGTTGACCGTAATTATTCTTAATTTTGACACCCTGTCAAAATTAACCGCATTAATTATTCTTAATTTTGTTGCCGTTATCCCAACACCAGGGGGGAAAAACGCCGATGCTGGAGACGTGACTTTACAGACCACTGAGCCCCGGCCAGTCACCGGATATTGATTTTGGAGAAGGAATGATTTCTGAGATGCAGGGTTGCGGTTGAGAAAAAGCTGCATTAGTTGGATATACTCTTTAATGTAACTGAACTCTGTTGAACCTGGTCAACAATATTGAACCCTGTTGAACCCTGATTGAGAATAATTTTGGGCTTCCCCAAATCAATATACACCAAATATTCACAATAATTATACACGACAATATAAATCCCTACAGTATATTATTTAATTACCCACTGTTCGCTCAGATTTTAGCCTACCTAATGTTCCCCAGATTTTCCCTCGGTCCTAGTCTTAGTGCCGTAGTGTCGGTGTCGGTCGACCCTGTCGCGTGTCCGTTCCACCCCTCACGAACCCCGAAGGGAACGATCATCGAGAACCAGCACGGCTTGGCTAAGGGTCGGTCCAGTCGGTAGACTCTGTCGCGTATCCGTACCGCCCCTCTCGAACCCCGAAGGGATCGGTCATCGAGAACCAGTACGGCTTAGCTAGGAGTCTGTCGTGTCGGTGGACCCGTTCGCGTGTCCGTTCCACCCCTCACGAACCCCGAAGGGAACGATCATCGAGAACCAGAACGGCTTGGCTAGGGGTCCGTCGGTTCATCGCAGAAACCCAACCACCTAGGCTTTCCGAGTCCCTTTCAGGCTCGTAGTCGCTTCGGCAGCCGAGAAACTGCTCCGAACAGTCGGTAGGCCAGTAGAGTCTAGTCCTTTGTCTTTCGACCCCATCGCGTGTCCGTTCCACCCCTCACAAACCCCGAAGGGAACGATCATCGAGAACCAGTACGGCTTGGCTAAGGGGTCTGTCGTCGGTTCCCGTCGCAGATCCCGGTACAAGCAGTCAGCGTTCCGAGTTCTTTTCAGTCTCGTAATAGCTGCCGTTGACCAGAGACCGCTAAGGGCAGTCCTCGTCGAACCCGTCCTGTGGCCAGCCCTTTCGCATGTCCGTCCCACCCCTCGCGAACCCCGAAGGGATCGGTCATCGAGAACCAGTACGGCTTAGCTCAGGGGGCAGTCGTTAGTCGGCCACCCGTTCGCGTGTCCGCTCCACCCCTCACGAACCCCGAAGGGTTCGATCATCGAGAACCAGAACGGCTTGGCTACTAAGGGGCTGTCGTTTCCCGTCGCAAATCCCTGACACAAGCAGTCAGCGTTCCGAGTTCTTTTCAGTCTCGTAATAGCTGCCGTTGACCAGAGACCGCTAAGGGCAGTCCTCGTCGAACCCGTCCTGTGGCCAGCCCTTTCGCATGTCCGTCCCACCCCTCACGAACCCCGAAGGGATCGGTCATCGAGAACCAGTATGGCTTAGCTCAGGGGGCAGTCGTTAGTTGGCCACCCGTTCGCGTGTCCGCTCCACCCCTCACGAACCCCAAAGGGTTCGATCATCGAGAACCAGAACGGCTTGGCTACTAAGGGGCCGTCGTTTCTCGTCGCAAATCCCTGACACAAGCAGTCAGCGGTCCGAATTCTTTTCAGTCTCGTAATGGCTGCTGTTGGCCAGGGACCGCTAAGGGCAGTCCTTGTCCTTTAGGCCTGGCGCATTACCAAATCCACCCCTACAGGCAGCAGGAAGTTGGCCAGGGCCTAATAGTACTCAGGCTAACCTGAATACTGCTTGCATTTTCCATCCCCCCCTGGCCCTTATAACTATGAAATTATTCCCGTACCCTGTAAGTTGCCCCAAAGTTCGCCCATAAATCGCCCCCAGTTTATTGAATGTGCCCAAAACCCATGGTCCCGCACCCAGTAGTAATATCGGAATAATCAATTTTAATAAAATACAAAAATATTCAACTCGCGTTATGGAAAGTTGAAATACCGCGAACAGGCTTATTAACTTAGTATTACGACGAGGTGTGGTTAGTAGGCTTAGTAACTTAGTAATAAGACTAGGAGTGGTTAGTAGGCTTAGTAACTTAGTAATAAGACTAGGAGTGGTTAGTAGGCTTAGTAACTTAGTAATAAGACTAGGAGTGGTTAGTAGGCTTAGTAACTTAGTAATAAGACTAGGAGTGGTGAGTAGGCTTAGTAACTTAGTAATAAGACTAGGTGTGGTTAGTAGGCTTAGTAACTTAGTAATAAGACTAGGAGTGGTTAGTAGGCTTAGTAACTTAGTAATAAGACTAGGAGTGGTTAGTAGGCTTAGTAACTTAGTAATAAGACTAGGAGTGGTTAGTAGGCTTAGTAACTTAGTAATAAGACTAGGAGTGGTGAGTAGGCTTAGTAACTTAGTAATAAGACTAGGAGTGGTTAGTAGGCTTATTAACTTAGTATTACGACGAGGTGTGGTTAGTAGGCTTAGTAACTTAGTAATAAGACTAGGAGTGGTTAGTAGGCTTAGTAACTTAGTAATAAGACTAGGAGTGGTTAGTATGCTTATTAACTTAGTAATAAGACTAGGAGTGGTTAGTATGCTTATTAACTTAGTAATAAGACAAGGATTGGTTAGTAGGCTTAGTAACTTAGTAATAAGACAAGGAATGGTTAGTAGGCTTATTAACTTAGTATTACGACGAGGTGTGGTTAGTAGGCTTAGTAACTTAGTAATACGACTAGGAATGGTTAGTAGGCTTAGTAACTTAGTAATAAGAATAGGAGTGGTTAGTAGGTTTAGTAACTTAGTAATAAGAATAGGAGTGGTTAGTAGGCTTAGTAACTTAGTAATAAGACTAGGAGTGGTTAGTAGGCTTAGTAACTTAGTAATACGACGAGGAGTGGTTAGTAGGATTTAGTAACTTAGTAATAAGACTTGGAATGGTTAGTAGGCTTAGTAACTTAGTAATAAGACTAGGAGTGGTTGGTAGGCTTAGTAACTTAGTAATAAGACTAGGAGTGGTTAGTAGGCTTAGTAACTTAGTAATAAGACTAGGAGTGGTTAGTAGGCTTAGTAACTTAGTAATAAGACTAGGAGTGGTTAGTAGGCTTAGTAACTTAGTAATAAGACTAGGAGTGGTTAGTAGGCTTAGTAACTTATTAATAAGACTAGGAGTGGTTAGTACGCTTAGTAACTTATTAATAAGACTAGGAGTGGTTAGTACGCTTAGTAACTTAGTAATAAGACTAGGAGTGGTTAGTAGGTTTAGTAACTTAGTACTAAGACTAGGAGTGGTTAGTAGGCTTAGTAACTTATTAATAAGACTAGGAGTGGTTAGTACGCTTAGTAACTTAGTAATAAGACTAGGAATGGTTAGTAGGCTTAGTAACTTAGTAATAAGAATAGGAGTGGTTAGTAGGTTTAGTAACTTTGTAATAAGAATAGGAGTGGTTAGTAGGCTTAGTAACTTAGTAATAAGACTAGGAGTGGTTAGTAGGCTTAGTAACTTAGTAATACGACGAGGAGTGGTTAGTAGGATTTAGTAACTTAGTAATAAGACTAGGAATGGTTAGTAGGCTTAGTAACTTAGTAATAAGACTAGGAGTGGTTGGTAGGCTTAGTAACTTAGTAATAAGACTAGGAGTGGTTAGTAGGCTTAGTAACTTAGTAATAAGACTAGGAGTGGTTAGTAGGCTTAGTAACTTAGTAATAAGACTAGGAGTGGTTAGTAGGCTTAGTAACTTAGTAATAAGACTAGGAGTGGTTAGTAGGCTTAGTAACTTAGTAATAAGAATAGGAGTGGTTAGTAGGCTTAGTAACTTATTAATAAGACTAGGAGTGGTTAGTACGCTTAGTAACTTAGTAATAAGACTAGGAGTGGTTAGTAGGCTTAGTAACTTAGTAATAAGACTAGGAGTGGTTAGTAGGCTTAGTAACTTAGTAATAAGACTAGGAGTGGTTAGTAGGCTTAGTAACTTGGTAATAAGACTAGGAGTGGTTAGTAGGCTTAGTAACTTAGTAATAAGACTAGGAATGGTTAGTAGGCTTAGTAACTTAGTAATAAGACTAGGAGTGGTTAGTAGGCTTAGTAACTTAGTAATAAGTCAAGGATTGGTTAGTAGGCTTAGTAACTTAGTAATAAGACTATGAGTGGTTAGTAGGCTTAGTAACTTAGTAATAAGACTAGGAGTGGTTAGTAGGCTTAGTAACTTAGTAATAAGACTAGGAGTGGTTAGTAGGCTTATTAACTTAGTGATACGACGAGGTGTGGTTAGTAGGCTTAGTAACTTAGTAATAAGACTAGGAGTGCTTAGTAGGCTTAGTAACTTAGTAATAAGACTAGGAGTGGTTAGTAGGCTTATTAACTTAGTAATACGACGAGGTGTGGTTAGTAGGCTTAGTAACTTAGTAATAAGACTAGGAGTGGTTAGTAGGCTTAGTAACTTAGTAATAAGAATAGGAGTGGTCAGTAGGCTTAGTAACTTAGTAATAAGACTAGGAGTGGTTAGTAGGCTTAGTAACTTAGTAATAAGACTAGGAGTGGTTAGTAGGCTTAGTAACTTAGTAATAAGACTAGGAGTGGTTAGTAGGCTTAGTAACTTAGTAATACGACGAGGAGTGGTTAGTAGGATTTAGTAACTTAGTAATAAGACTAGGAATGGTTAGTAGGCTTAGTAACTTAGTAATAAGACTAGGAGTGGTTGGTAGGCTTAGTAACTTAGTAATAAGACTAGGAGTGGTTAGTAGGCTTAGTAACTTAGTAATAAGAATAGGAGTGGTTAGTAGGCTTAGTAACTTATTAATAAGACTAGGAGTGGTTAGTACGCTTAGTAACTTAGTAATAAGACTAGGAGTGGTTAGTAGGCTTAGTAACTTAGTAATAAGACTAGGAGTGGTTAGTAGGCTTAGTAACTTAGTAATAAGACTAGGAGTGGTTAGTAGGCTTAGTAACTTAGTAATACGACGAGGAGTGGTTAGTAGGATTTAGTAACTTAGTAATAAGACTAGGAATGGTTAGTAGGCTTAGTAACTTAGTAATAAGACTAGGAGTGGTTGGTAGGCTTAGTAACTTAGTAATAAGACTAGGAGTGGTTAGTAGGCTTAGTAACTTAGTAATAAGACTAGGAGTGGTTAGTAGGCTTAGTAACTTAGTAATAAGACTAGGAGTGGTTAGTAGGCTTAGTAACTTAGTAATAAGACTAGGAGTGGTTAGTAGGCTTAGTAACTTAGTAATAAGAATAGGAGTGGTTAGTAGGCTTAGTAACTTATTAATAAGACTAGGAGTGGTTAGTACGCTTAGTAACTTAGTAATAAGACTAGGAGTGGTTAGTAGGCTTAGTAACTTAGTAATAAGACTAGGAGTGGTTAGTAGGCTTAGTAACTTAGTAATAAGACTAGGAGTGGTTAGTAGGCTTAGTAACTTGGTAATAAGACTAGGAGTGGTTAGTAGGCTTAGTAACTTAGTAATAAGACTAGGAATGGTTAGTAGGCTTAGTAACTTAGTAATAAGACTAGGAGTGGTTAGTAGGCTTAGTAACTTAGTAATAAGTCAAGGATTGGTTAGTAGGCTTAGTAACTTAGTAATAAGACTATGAGTGGTTAGTAGGCTTAGTAACTTAGTAATAAGACTAGGAGTGGTTAGTAGGCTTAGTAACTTAGTAATAAGACTAGGAGTGGTTAGTAGGCTTATTAACTTAGTGATACGACGAGGTGTGGTTAGTAGGCTTAGTAACTTAGTAATAAGACTAGGAGTGCTTAGTAGGCTTAGTAACTTAGTAATAAGACTAGGAGTGGTTAGTAGGCTTATTAACTTAGTAATACGACGAGGTGTGGTTAGTAGGCTTAGTAACTTAGTAATAAGACTAGGAGTGGTTAGTAGGCTTAGTAACTTAGTAATAAGAATAGGAGTGGTCAGTAGGTTTAGTAACTTAGTAATACGACGAGGAGTGGTTAGTAGGCTTAGTAACTTAGTAATAAGACTAGGAATGGTTAGTAGGCTTAGTAACTTAGTAATAAGAATATGAGTGGTTAGTAGGCTTAGTAACTTAGTAATAAGACTAGGAGTGGTTAGTAGGCTTATTAACTTAGTAATACGACGAGGTGTGGTTAGTAGGCTTAGTAACTTAGTAATACGACGAGGTGTGGTTAGTAGGCTTAGTAACTTAGTAATAAGACTAGGAATGGTTAGTAGGCTTAGTAACTTAGTAATAAGAATAGGAGTGGTTAGTAGGCTTAGTAACTTAGTAATAAGACTAGGAGTGGTTAGTAGGCTTAGTAACTTAGTAATAAGAATATGAGTGGTTAGTAGGCTTAGTAACTAAGTAATAAGACTAGGAGTGGTTAGTAGGCTTATTAACTTAGTAATACGACGAGGTGTGGTTAGTAGGCTTAGTAACTTAGTAATGAGACTAGGAGTGGTTAGTAGGCTTATTAACTTAGTAATAAGAATATGAGTGGTTAGTAGGCTTAGTAACTTAGTAATAAGACTAGGAGTGGTTAGTAGGCTTATTAACTTAGTAATACGACGAGGTGTGGTTAGTAGGCTTAGTAACTTAGTAATAAGACTAGGAATGGTTAGTAGGCTTAGTAACTTAGTAATAAGAATATGAGTGGTTAGTAGGCTTAGTAACTTAGTAAAAAGACTAGGAATGGTTAGTAGGCTTAGTAACTTAGTAATAAGAATAGGAGTGGTTAGTAGGCTTAGTAACTTAGTAATAAGACTAGGAGTGGTTAGTAGGCTTAGTAACTTAGTAATAAGAATAGGAGTGGTTAGTAGGCTTATTAACTTAGTAATAAGAATAGGAGTGGTTAGTAGGCTTAGTAACTTAGTATTAAGACTAGGAGTGGTTAGTAGGCTTAGTAACTTAGTAATAATAATATTATTACGAATAATAATACTTCTCTTTTAGTGAAAAGTGTTATTTTCTTTCACTCCAGTGAGAAGAAAAGCAGAAGCTTTTGTAGCCGATAATCTAAAGAGAGAAAGACGTTGGTTTAGTGAGAAGTTGGAGGAGGCGGAACAATGGAAGGAGAAAAATGTGGAGCGAAAAAGAGAAGAAATATTCTAGAATATCAGTTGTTAAAGACCCCGGGGACTAAATGTTCTAGAAAGTCACTGAACTTTTCAATGTGATTATGGTGTAGGGTTAGGCCTAATTTATTTAATGGATTTTAATTGTATCTATATTTATAATAGTGTTAATTAATTAATTACCAATAATGCGACAACATATTTTATCAATGGATACTAACACCATTGTATAGTCTAACACAAGGCCAGGCTCTGGGTTAGTATCCCTTTCAGGCTCGTACTTGGGTACACTCGTTGCTGTGGGGTTGGATGGGAAATACGGTTCCTCATTTTTAAGCGTAACCGGTGGGAGATGGAACACCGGTGCTTGTGCCGATAAGGTAGACTGTATGGTAGGCGGGATCTCGGGTTTCGGAAGTTTCGCCGCTGTTGGTGAAAGTGACTTCTCTAATTCCGGTACCGGGATTGGTTCATATTCCTGATCTATATCCCTTTCCCAGTCCTCGTATAGTTGAATATCTCGTTCTATAAGTGCGGCTTCGTATTCCGCGAGTTTCGCAATATCCGCATTCTTTTTGTGGGTGAGAATTGCTTGGGCCTCGGCGTGTTGTTTACGCATTTCTGCTTCCCATTTACGTTGTTCGATCTCTTGTCTGGCCTCTCGTTCACGTTGTTCAGCCTCCTGTCTATGTTGCTCGGCCCGCCGTTCGACCTCTTGTTCGGCCTCCCGTTTTTGCATTTCGGCGGCTAATATATCTTGCTCGGCTTGCAGTTGAATATACTCATCTTCCATCCGAGCTTTGAGGGCTAATGCCTTCCGTTCTCGCAGTTGGTCTCGGAGTGGCGGCCCCCCTTGAGAACTGTGCGCTGAGCCGGATATCTCGCTCCTAGCGCTGGAGTGCTGATTTCTAGCGGACCCCGTTCTCTTTCGATGTACTGCTGTCCTGATGCTGGAGGATCGTACTGATTCCGCGTCTGTTCTTTCAGCCCTCTTGTAATACTGTTCTTCATAGCCTCTCACAAGGCTGAGGGTCCTCCGGTGTTGTTTGCGGAACCCATCTAGATGTACAACGTGTTCTTCCAACTTGGGGTAGTTTTCCTGATCAGTGGAGGGAACGAGCTCTTGGTACGCCTGTATCATTCTTTCGTACCGCTGTAGGATATTTCGGATACTTTGGAGCTGAGTTTGTACCTCATTGAGGGGGTTTTTGACTCCCTTGAGTTGTTTCTCCATCCGTTGATACGCTCGGGTTACTCCGCCTTTGAGAGCCCCTAGCCGACGGGTCATGTTCTTGACGTTTGGTACCTCGTCGGCTTCCGAGTCTGTGTGGTGATCCATCTCGTCGGTATCGGATACGTTATTTGTCGTCATTGTAACACCTCGTCGATAGCTAGATACGCGATGTCATAAAACAGTTCCTCGTAGGTATTGTACTCAGCTTGGACCACCCGAACGGTAATCCTGAATCGTCCGACGTTCGTTCCTTGTACTTCAACTTCGACGTGCCAGATTCCTGGCTCAACTTGGATTATATCAATGGGTGTGATCGATACTTCCATTCCCTCTTAACAACTCTCCAAATATGTGATCTGCCGACTACGAGTTGGTTAGATCGAGTTTGTTGATTAATTAAACCACGACTTCGTCTCAACTCAAATACCAGAGTTTCCTCGTAGTGGGTGCTGGCAAGCACGTAGAGAGTTTTTGAAGAGTATTGAAGGATTCTCAACTTCCACCAGTTGAAGTTGACCGTAATTATTCTTAATTTTGACACCCTGTCAAAATTAACCGCATTAATTATTCTTAATTTTGTTGCCGTTATCCCAACACCAGGGGGGAAAAACGCCGATGCTGGAGACGTGACTTTACAGACCACTGAGCCCCGGCCAGTCACCGGATATTGATTTTGGAGAAGGAATGATTTCTGAGATGCAGGGTTGCGGTTGAGAAAAAGCTGCATTAGTTGGATATACTCTTTAATGTAACTGAACTCTGTTGAACCTGGTCAACAATATTGAACCCTGTTGAACCCTGATTGAGAATAATTTTGGGCTTCCCCAAATCAATATACACCAAATATTCACAATAATTATACACGACAATATAAATCCCTACAGTATATTATTTAATTACCCACTGTTCGCTCAGATTTTAGCCTACCTAATGTTCCCCAGATTTTCCCTCGGTCCTAGTCTTAGTGCCGTAGTGTCGGTGTCGGTCGACCCTGTCGCGTGTCCGTTCCACCCCTCACGAACCCCGAAGGGAACGATCATCGAGAACCAGCACGGCTTGGCTAAGGGTCGGTCCAGTCGGTAGACTCTGTCGCGTATCCGTACCGCCCCTCTCGAACCCCGAAGGGATCGGTCATCGAGAACCAGTACGGCTTAGCTAGGAGTCTGTCGTGTCGGTGGACCCGTTCGCGTGTCCGTTCCACCCCTCACGAACCCCGAAGGGAACGATCATCGAGAACCAGAACGGCTTGGCTAGGGGTCCGTCGGTTCATCGCAGAAACCCAACCACCTAGGCTTTCCGAGTCCCTTTCAGGCTCGTAGTCGCTTCGGCAGCCGAGAAACTGCTCCGAACAGTCGGTAGGCCAGTAGAGTCTAGTCCTTTGTCTTTCGACCCCATCGCGTGTCCGTTCCACCCCTCACAAACCCCGAAGGGAACGATCATCGAGAACCAGTACGGCTTGGCTAAGGGGTCTGTCGTCGGTTCCCGTCGCAGATCCCGGTACAAGCAGTCAGCGTTCCGAGTTCTTTTCAGTCTCGTAATAGCTGCCGTTGACCAGAGACCGCTAAGGGCAGTCCTCGTCGAACCCGTCCTGTGGCCAGCCCTTTCGCATGTCCGTCCCACCCCTCGCAAACCCCGAAGGGATCGGTCATCGAGAACCAGTACGGCTTAGCTCAGGGGGCAGTCGTTAGTCGGCCACCCGTTCGCGTGTCCGCTCCACCCCTCACGAACCCCGAAGGGTTCGATCATCGAGAACCAGAACGGCTTGGCTACTAAGGGGCTGTCGTTTCCCGTCGCAAATCCCTGACACAAGCAGTCAGCGTTCCGAGTTCTTTTCAGTCTCGTAATAGCTGCCGTTGACTAGAGACCGCTAAGGGCAGTCCTCGTCGAACCCGTCCTGTGGCCAGCCCTTTCGCATGTCCGTCCCACCCCTCACGAACCCCGAAGGGATCGGTCATCGAGAACCAGTACGGCTTAGCTCAGGGGGCAGTCGTTAGTTGGCCACCCGTTCGCGTGTCCGCTCCACCCCTCACGAACCCCGAAGGGTTCGATCATCGAGAACCAGAACGGCTTGGCTACTAAGGGGCCGTCGTTTCTCGTCGCAAATCCCTGACACAAGCAGTCAGCGGTCCGAGTTCTTTTCAGTCTCGTAATGGCTGCTGTTGGCCAGGGACCGCTAAGGGCAGTCCTTGTCCTTTAGGCCTGGCGCATTACCAAATCCACCCCTACAGGCAGCAGGAAGTTGGCCAGGGCCTAATAGTACTCAGGCTAACCTGAATACTGCTTGCATTTTCCATCCCCCCTGGCCCTTATAACTATGAAATTATTCCCGTACCCTGTAAGTTGCCCCAAAGTTCGCCCATAAATCGCCCCCAGTTTAATGAATGTGCCCAAAACCCATGGTCCCGCACCCAGTAGTAATATCGGAATAATCAATTTTAATAAAATACAAAAATATTCAACTCGCGTTATGGAAAGTTGAAATACCGCGAACAGGCTTATTAACTTAGTATTACGACGAGGTGTGGTTAGTAGGCTTAGTAACTTAGTAATAAGACTAGGAGTGGTTAGTAGGCTTAGTAACTTAGTAATAAGACTAGGAGTGGTTAGTAGGCTTAGTAACTTAGTAATAAGACTAGGAGTGGTTAGTAGGCTTAGTAACTTAGTAATAAGACTAGGAGTGGTGAGTAGGCTTAGTAACTTAGTAATAAGACTAGGTGTGGTTAGTAGGCTTAGTAACTTAGTAATAAGACTAGGAGTGGTTAGTAGGCTTAGTAACTTAGTAATAAGACTAGGAGTGGTTAGTAGGCTTAGTAACTTAGTAATAAGACTAGGAGTGGTTAGTGGGCTTAGTAACTTAGTAATAAGACTAGGAGTGGTGAGTAGGCTTAGTAACTTAGTAATAAGACTAGGAGTGGTTAGTAGGCTTATTAACTTAGTATTACGACGAGGTGTGGTTAGTAGGCTTAGTAACTTAGTAATAAGACTAGGAGTGGTTAGTAGGCTTAGTAACTTAGTAATAAGACTAGGAGTGGTTAGTATGCTTATTAACTTAGTAATAAGACTAGGAGTGGTTAGTATGCTTATTAACTTAGTAATAAGACTACTACTAGGATCGGCATGCTGCATTGCAGCTGCATTTTTAAGAATGCTGTGCCGGCTTGTCAACAAAATTGCGCCGCCACAACTCCCTATAAGACAAGGATTGGTTAGTAGGCTTAGTAACTTAGTAATAAGACAAGGAATGGTTAGTAGGCTTATTAACTTAGTATTACGACGAGGTGTGGTTAGTAGGCTTAGTAACTTAGTAATACGACTAGGAATGGTTAGTAGGCTTAGTAACTTAGTAATAAGAATAGGAGTGGTTAGTAGGTTTAGTAACTTAGTAATAAGAATAGGAGTGGTTAGTAGGCTTAGTAACTTAGTAATAAGACTAGGAGTGGTTAGTAGGCTTAGTAACTTAGTAATACGACGAGGAGTGGTTAGTAGGATTTAGTAACTTAGTAATAAGACTTGGAATGGTTAGTAGGCTTAGTAACTTAGTAATAAGACTAGGAGTGGTTGGTAGGCTTAGTAACTTAGTAATAAGACTAGGAGTGGTTAGTAGGCTTAGTAACTTAGTAATAAGACTAGGAGTGGTTAGTAGGCTTAGTAACTTAGTAATAAGACTAGGAGTGGTTAGTAGGCTTAGTAACTTAGTAATAAGACTAGGAGTGGTTAGTAGGCTTAGTAACTTATTAATAAGACTAGGAGTGGTTAGTACGCTTAGTAACTTATTAATAAGACTAGGAGTGGTTAGTACGCTTAGTAACTTAGTAATAAGACTAGGAGTGGTTAGTAGGCTTAGTAACTTAGTACTAAGACTAGGAGTGGTTAGTAGGCTTAGTAACTTATTAATAAGACTAGGAGTGGTTAGTACGCTTAGTAACTTAGTAATAAGACTAGGAATGGTTAGTAGGCTTAGTAACTTAGTAATAAGAATAGGAGTGGTTAGTAGGTTTAGTAACTTTGTAATAAGAATAGGAGTGGTTAGTAGGCTTAGTAACTTAGTAATAAGACTAGGAGTGGTTAGTAGGCTTAGTAACTTAGTAATACGACGAGGAGTGGTTAGTAGGATTTAGTAACTTAGTAATAAGACTAGGAATGGTTAGTAGGCTTAGTAACTTAGTAATAAGACTAGGAGTGGTTGGTAGGCTTAGTAACTTAGTAATAAGACTAGGAGTGGTTAGTAGGCTTAGTAACTTAGTAATAAGACTAGGAGTGGTTAGTAGGCTTAGTAACTTAGTAATAAGACTAGGAGTGGTTAGTAGGCTTAGTAACTTAGTAATAAGACTAGGAGTGGTTAGTAGGCTTAGTAACTTAGTAATAAGAATAGGAGTGGTTAGTAGGCTTAGTAACTTATTAATAAGACTAGGAGTGGTTAGTACGCTTAGTAACTTAGTAATAAGACTAGGAGTGGTTAGTAGGCTTAGTAACTTAGTAATAAGACTAGGAGTGGTTAGTAGGCTTAGTAACTTAGTAATAAGACTAGGAGTGGTTAGTAGGCTTAGTAACTTGGTAATAAGACTAGGAGTGGTTAGTAGGCTTAGTAACTTAGTAATAAGACTAGGAATGGTTAGTAGGCTTAGTAACTTAGTAATAAGACTAGGAGTGGTTAGTAGGCTTAGTAACTTAGTAATAAGTCAAGGATTGGTTAGTAGGCTTAGTAACTTAGTAATAAGACTATGAGTGGTTAGTAGGCTTAGTAACTTAGTAATAAGACTAGGAGTGGTTAGTAGGCTTAGTAACTTAGTAATAAGACTAGGAGTGGTTAGTAGGCTTATTAACTTAGTGATACGACGAGGTGTGGTTAGTAGGCTTAGTAACTTAGTAATAAGACTAGGAGTGCTTAGTAGGCTTAGTAACTTAGTAATAAGACTAGGAGTGGTTAGTAGGCTTATTAACTTAGTAATACGACGAGGTGTGGTTAGTAGGCTTAGTAACTTAGTAATAAGACTAGGAGTGGTTAGTAGGCTTAGTAACTTAGTAATAAGAATAGGAGTGGTCAGTAGGTTTAGTAACTTAGTAATACGACGAGGAGTGGTTAGTAGGCTTAGTAACTTAGTAATAAGACTAGGAATGGTTAGTAGGCTTAGTAACTTAGTAATAAGAATATGAGTGGTTAGTAGGCTTAGTAACTTAGTAATAAGATTAGGAGTGGTTAGTAGGCTTATTAACTTAGTAATACGACGAGGTGTGGTTAGTAGGATTAGTAACTTAGTAATACGACGAGGTGTGGTTAGTAGGCTTAGTAACTTAGTAATAAGACTAGGAATGGTTAGTAGGCTTAGTAACTTAGTAATAAGAATAGGAGTGGTTAGTAGGCTTAGTAACTTAGTAATAAGACTAGGAGTGGTTAGTAGGCTTAGTAACTTAGTAATAAGAATATGAGTGGTTAGTAGGCTTAGTAACTAAGTAATAAGACTAGGAGTGGTTAGTAGGCTTATTAACTTAGTAATACGACGAGGTGTGGTTAGTAGGCTTAGTAACTTAGTAATGAGACTAGGAGTGGTTAGTAGGCTTATTAACTTAGTAATAAGAATATGAGTGGTTAGTAGGCTTAGTAACTTAGTAATAAGACTAGGAGTGGTTAGTAGGCTTATTAACTTAGTAATACGACGAGGTGTGGTTAGTAGGCTTAGTAACTTAGTAATAAGACTAGGAATGGTTAGTAGGCTTAGTAACTTAGTAATAAGAATATGAGTGGTTAGTAGGCTTAGTAACTTAGTAAAAAGACTAGGAATGGTTAGTAGGCTTAGTAACTTAGTAATAAGAATAGGAGTGGTTAGTAGGCTTAGTAACTTAGTAATAAGACTAGGAGTGGTTAGTAGGCTTAGTAACTTAGTAATAAGAATAGGAGTGGTTAGTAGGCTTATTAACTTAGTAATAAGAATAGGAGTGGTTAGTAGGCTTAGTAACTTAGTATTAAGACTAGGAGTGGTTAGTAGGCTTAGTAACTTAGTAATAATAATATTATTACGAATAATAATACTTCTCTTTTAGTGAAAAGTGTTATTTTCTTTCACTCCAGTGAGAAGAAAAGCAGAAGCTTTTGTAGCCGATAATCTAAAGAGAGAAAGACGTTGGTTTAGTGAGAAGTTGGAGGAGGCGGAACAATGGAAGGAGAAAAATGTGGAGCGAAAAAGAGAAGAAATATTCTAGAATATCAGTTGTTAAAGACCCCGGGGACTAAATGTTCTAGAAAGTCACTGAACTTTTCAATGTGATTATGGTGTAGGGTTAGGCCTAATTTATTTAATGGATTTTAATTGTATCTATATTTATAATAGTGTTAATTAATTAATTACCAATAATGCGACAACATATTTTATCAATGGATACTAACACCATTGTATAGTCTAACACAAGGCCAGGCTCTGGGTTAGTATCCATGGGTGAGTGTCTCTAGGTGAGTGTCCCTGGGTGAGTATACATGGGTGAGTGTCTCTAGGTGAATGTCTCTGGGTGACTGACCCTGGGTGATTGTCTCTGGGTGAGTGTACCTGGGTGAGTGTCTCTGGGTGAGAGTCCCTGGGTTAGTATCCATGCGTGAGTTTCTCTAGGTGAGTGTCCCTGGGTTAGTATCCATGGGTGAGTGTCCCTGGGTTAGTGTCCCTGGGTTAGTGTCCCTGGGTGAGTGTTCTAGGTGAGTGTCTCTGGGTGAGTGTCCCTGGGTGAGTGTTCCTGGGTGAGTGTCCCTGGGTTAGTGTCCCTGGGTGAGTGTTCTAGGTGAGTGTCTCTGGGTGAGTGTCCATGGGTGAGTGTCTCTGGGTGAGTGTCCCTGGGTGAGTGTCTCTGGGTGAGAGTCCCTGGGTTAGTATCCATGCGTGAGTTTCTCTAGGTGAGTGTCCCTGGGTTAGTATCCATGGGTGAGTGTCTCTAGGTAAATGTCCCTGGGTGAGTATCTCTGGGTGAGTGTCTCTGCGTGACTGCCTCTGGGTGACTGTCTCTGGGTGAGTGTCCCTGGGTGAGTGTATCTGAGTGTGTATCCCATGGGTGAGTGTCTCTGGGTGACTACTGTCCTGGGTGACTGACTCTGGGTGAGTGTCCCTGGGTGAGTGTTTTAGGTGAGTGTCTCTATGTGAGTGTGCATGGGTGAGTGTCTCTGGGTGAGTGTCCCAGGGTGAGTGTCTCTGGGTGAGTGTCTCTGGTTGAGAGTCCCTGGGTGAGTATCCATGGGTGAGAGTCTCTAGGTGAATGTCCCTGGGTAGTGTTCCTGGATGAGTGTCTCTGGGTGAGTGTCTCTGGGTGAGTGTTCCTGGGAGAGTGTCTCTGGGTGAGTTTATCTAGGTGAGTGTCTCCGGGTGAGAGTCCCAGGGTGAGCATCCATGGGTGTGAGTGTCCCTGGATGAGTGTCCATGGGTAAGTGTCTCTGGGTGACCTTTCTAGGTGAGTGTCTCTGGGTGAGTTTCTCTAGGTGAATGTCCATGGGTGTGTGTCCCTGGGTGAGTGTCTCTAAGTGAGTTTCTCTAGGTGACTGTCTCTAGGTGAGTTTCTATTGGTGAATGTCCCTGGGTGAGTGTCTCTGCGTGAGTGTCCTTGGGTGAAGTGTTCCCGGGGGAGTATCCATCCATGGGTGAGTGTCTCTGGGTGAGTTTCTCTAGGTGAGTGTCTCTGGGTGAGTTTCTATTGGTGAATGTCCCTGGGTTAGTGTCTCTGCGTAAGTGTCCCTGGGTGAGTGTCCCCGGGTGAGTATCCATCCATGGGTGAGTGTCTCTGGGTGAGTTTCTCTAGGTGAGTGTCTCTGGGTGAGTTTCTCTAGGTGAATGTCCCTGGGTGAGTGTCTCTAGGTGAGTGTCTCTGGGTGAGTTTCTCTAGGTGAATGTCCATGGGTGTGTGTCCCTGGGTGAGTGTCTCTAAGTGAGTTTCTCTAGGTGACTGTCTCTAGGTGAGTTTCTATTGGTGAATGTCCCTGGGTGAGTGTCTCTGCGTGAGTGTCCCTGGGTGAGTGTCCCTGGTGAGTATCCATCATGGGTGAGTGTCTCTGGGTGAGTGTCCATGGGTGAGTGTCTCTGGGTGAGTGTCCCTGGGTGAGTGTCTCTGGGTGAGTGTCCCTGGGTGAGTGTCTCTAGGTAAATGTCCCTGGGCGAGTGTCTCTGGGTGAGTGTCTCTGCGTGACTGCCTCTGGGTGACTGTCTCTGGGTGAGTGTCCCTGGGTGAGTGTATCTGAGTGTGTATCCCATGGGTGAGTGTCTCTGGGTGACTACTGTCCTGGGTGACTGACTCTGGGTGAGTGTCCCTGGGTGAGTGTTTTAGGTGAGTGTCTCTATGTGAGTGTGCATGGGTGAGTGTCTCTGGGTGAGTGTCCCAGGGTGAGTGTCTCTGGGTGAGAGTCCCTGGGTGAGTATCCATGGGTGAGAGTCTCTAGGTGAATGTCCCTGGGTGAGTGTTCCTGGATGAGTGTCCCTGGGTGAGTGTCTCTGGGTGAGTGTTCCTGGGAGAGTTTATCTAGGTGAGTGTCTCCGGGTGAGAGTCCCAGGGTGAGCATCCATGGGTGTGAGTGTCCCTGGATGAGTGTCCATGGGTAAGTGTCTCTGGGTGACCTTTCTAGGTGAGTGTCTCTGGGTGAGTTTCTCTAGGTGAATGTCCATGGGTGTGTGTCCCTGGGTGAGTGTCTCTAAGTGAGTTTCTCTAGGTGACTGTCTCTAGGTGAGTTTCTATTGGTGAATGTCCCTGGGTGAGTGTCTCTGCGTGAGTGTCCTTGGGTGAAGTGTCCCCGGGGGAGTATCCATCCATGGGTGAGTGTCTCTGGGTGAGTTTCTCTAGGTGAGTGTCTCTGGGTGAGTTTCTATTGGTGAATGTCCCTGGGTTAGTGTCTCTGCGTAAGTGTCCCTGGGTGAGTGTCCCCGGGTGAGTATCCATCCATGGGTGAGTGTCTCTGGGTGAGTTTCTCTAGGTGAGTGTCTCTGGGTGAGTTTCTCTAGGTGAATGTCCCTGGGTGAGTGTCTCTGGGTGAGTGTCCATGGGTGAGTGTCCCTGGTGAGTATCCATCATGGGTGAGTGTCTCTGGGTGAGTTTCTCTAGGTGAGTGTCTCTGGGTGAGTTTCTCTAGGTGAATGTCTCTGGGTGAGTGTCTCTGGGTGAGTTTCTCCAGGTGAATGTCACGGGTGAGTGTCCCTGGGTGAGTGTCTCTAGGTGAGTGTCCCTGGGTTAGTGTCCCCGGGTGAATATCTCTGCGTGAGTTTCTCTAGGTGAGTGTCTCTGGGTGAGTTTCTCTAGGTGAGTGTTTCTCTAGGTGAGTGTCTCTGGGTGAGTTTCTCTGGGTGAGTTTCTCTGGGTGAGTGTCTCTGAGTGAGTGTCCCTGGTTGAGTGTCAGTGTTTCTCCGTAAATGCCCTGGATGAGTGTCCCAAGGTGAGTGTCCCTGGTTGAATGTCAGTGTTTCTCAGTGAATGTCCTGGATGAGTGTCCCAAGGTGAGTGTCCCAAGGTGAGTGCCCCAAGGTGAGTGTCCCTGGTTGAGTGTCCCAATGTGAGTGTCCCTGTATGAGTGTCAGTGTTTCTCAGTGAGTGCCCTGGATGAGTGTCCCAAGGTGAGTGTCCCAAGGTGAGTGTCCCTGGGTGAGTGTTTCTGTAGGAGTGTCCCTGGGTGACTGTTTCTCAGTGAGTGTCTCTGGGTGAGTGTCTGCGGGTGAGTGTCCCTGGGTGAGTGTCCATGGGTGAGTGTTTCTGACTGAGTGTTTCTGGGTGGATTTTACTGTCTCTGTGTGATTCTAACACTCAAACGATTAAGACCCACAAATTACGTAAGTTCAACATTAAAAATCTATCAAATTAAAACGTTGAAAATGTAATAGCATACATATTTGTATGTAACTGTGTAATAGTAATCATAAGGGCACACAATTAATACACAAGTATAGCACAGCAAAAATAGTAGTTAAACTAGTCTTTAAACGGGATCATACTTTTGGTGAATTCCAGGTTCGGGATTACAATTTTGGATTAAATTCCTTAAAGTTAATAGTATATGTGGCGGGATTTGGGTAACTCTCACTTTATCTTTTTGCAATTGATTACCGGATGGTTTTGTGGCATAAAAATTCGGTAAACATTTCCGTTCTGCTGGAACTATTTATCAGATATTCAACAAATTTACTTAACTATTTACTTCGGGATGGCCAGGATACCAGTTTTTCGGGATCCCGTTTAAACACTAATTTAAACAAATTAAATAAATACAATTAAAATACATTGATGGTAAAGCGTAGATATTAGGCGCCGGATATAAAGAAGTGTTAAAATAAACATTTAGTAAACGTATAACATGATAGCTGTGCCATAATGTTGCACTTTATGATAGCTGTACCATAATGTTGCACTTTATGATAGCTGTACCATAATGTAGCACTTTATGATAGATGTACCATAATGTAGCACTTTATGGTAGCTGCACCATAATCTAGCACTTTATGATAGCTGTACCATAATCTAGCACTTTATGGTAGCTGCACCATAATCTAGCACTTCATGATAGCTGTACCATAATGTAGCACTTTATGATAGCTGTACCATAATGTAGCACTTTATGATAGCTGTACCATAATGTTGCACTTTATGATAGCTGTACCATAATGTAGCACTTTATGATAGATGTACCATAATGTAGCACTTTATGATAGATGTACCATAATGTAGCACTTTATGATAGCTGTACCATAATGTAGCACTTTATTATAGCTGTACCATAATGTTGCACTTTATGATAGCTGTACCATAATGTAGCACTTTATGATAGCTGTACCATAATGTAGCACTTTATGATAGATGTACCATAATGTAGCACTTTATGATAGCTGTACCATAATGTAGCACTTTATGATAGATGTACCATAATGTAGCACTTTATGATAGCTGTACCATAATCTAGCACTTTATGGTAGCTGCACCATAATCTAGCACTTTATGGTAGCTGCACCTAGCACTTTATGATAGCTGTACCATAATGTAGCACTTTATTATAGCTGTACCATAATGTTGCACTTTATGATAGCTGTACCATAATGTAGCACTTTATGATAGCTGTACCATAATGTTGCACTTTATGACAGCTGTACCATAATGTAGCACTTTATGATAGATGTACCATAATGTAGCACTTTATGATAGCTGTACCATAATGTAGCACTTTATGGTAGCTGCACCATAATCTAGCACTTCATGATAGCTGTACCATAATGTAGCACTTCATGATAGCTGTACCATAATGTTCCACTTTATGATAGCTGTACCATAATGTAGCACTTTATGATAGCTGTACCATAATGTAGCACTTTATGATAGCTGTACCATAATGTAGCACTTTATGATAGCTGTACCATAATGTAGCACTTTATTATAGCTGTACCATAATGTTGCACTTTATGATAGCTGTACCATAATGAAGCACTTTATTATAGCTGTACCATAGTGTTGCACTTTATGATAGCTGTACCATAATGTAGCACTTTATGATAGCTGTACCATAATGTAGCACTTTATGATAGATGTACCATAATGTAGCACTTTATGATAGCTGTACCATAATGTAGCACTTTATGATAGCTGTACCATAATGTAGCACTTTATGATAGCTGTACCATAATGTAGCACTTTATTATAGCTGTACCATAATGTTGCACTTTATGATAGCTGTACCATAATGTAGCACTTTATGATAGCTGTACCATAATGTAGCACTTTATGATTGCTGTACCATAATGTAGCACTTTATGATAGCTGTACCATAATGTAGCACTTTATTATAGCTGTACCATAATGTTGCACTTTATGATAGCTGTACCATAATGTAGCACTTTATGATAGCTGTACTATAATGTAGCACTTTATTGCATTTATATACGTGTATTACAAAGTAATGATGCATATTTATAAATTCATTAAAATTCGCACATGTGAATAAATAAATAGCATTTGTTAGAAATTGTGCGCGGTTAATCCTTTTACTAGAAAAGGAGATAAAAACCGATTTGATTGTGTCTTGTCTGTATAGATTAGATATATGTATATATAGTTCGAAAATTTATATTTATAAACGTATATAAATGAAAAATATAATATTAGATTAGTGTAATTAAATATATTATTTAAATGCTGAAATTTGTGTGAAAGAAAACTTGTAACTTTTAGGAAAAATTACTGAATGATAAATAATTATAATTCAGAAAATTCTGCTAGTTTAGCAGAATAGTTAGCTAGCTAGTTAGTTAGCTAGCTATGTCAAATGGAACGGGGGGGGGGGGGGGGGGGGTCACCAGTCTGGATATAAATGTTTCAATGTATTTAAGGCATTAATGGGGGGGTTCACCAGTCTTTTCCGTGAGTTTTCCATAACTTTTTTTTAAACAAAATTCTTTCAACACAATAATTTTTTCGCGGAATATTCCTCCACATAATTAATTATGCAAACAGAACGAAAATCGGTAATTAGTTAAAACGTAGAGAAAAGCCAACGGGAGAAAAATGACATTAAACTTACAACTAACCAAACATGCACCAAAAGTTAACAATTTACAAATTTTTTCAAAGATGATCTCCTTTTTTTGTTTTGACACCTGTAGCGCGGGGTAATTTTTGGCGCTGATTCCGAAAATAGCACAATATTTCAAAATTTTTGTTGTTCGATGGTATTTTTATTTTTGTTGTCCAAAGTGGTGATGCACCAAAATTACAAATTTTCAAATGTTGGGTGAAAATTACAAAAGATGCCACGCCATAACTCGAGAACGTAACAACTTATCGAAAAACTGATTTCAGATTCGGAATAACCATAAAATTTTACATCGAAAAACACAAAAAAAAGACTGGGAGTGAGTTACCCCCCCCCCCCCCCCCCCCTTTTAAAAATTGTTTATTTCTTTGTTGTGCTTTATTTGTTGTTCTATATTGTTACATTGTATATGAGGGTCAAGCTAATAAACAAGGTTCTATAGAATGTGAAACTGTTTAGATTCATCTGGTTGAATTATATTACTCACCAAAAGTGTAAAAGAAATGTCTGAATTTATTTCACCAAAGTATAAAAAGTATTAAATTTGTATTTTAAAATTGTAAATCTATGATTGTGAGATAAAGTGACGGTTTATGTTACCCTGAATATAATATTATAATATTTTGTAACAGAAGGGTATAAATTATTCAATAACTATGATACCAACCCAACACCAAAAGACAACTCAATATGTTATAGTAAACTAATTAATTAAACATAAAAATAATAAGTTTGTGTTCCAAAAGTTGAAGTATTATTTATTCAGATTCCCCGGACACAATTCCTTTTCCAGACATTGTGCACGTTGTTGTGCATTCAATATAATTTCCTAACTCAACGACTCAGAATAAATAACCACTGTTAGTGAAATAAAAAAAATCCAAATGGACCCTGAGATATACTTTATGTTACTGTGACGGCTACCAATACTTTATGTTACTGTGATGGCTACCTATACTTTATGTTACTGTGGCGGCTTCCTGATATACTTTATGTTACTGTGACGGCTACCTATACTTTATGTTACTGTGGCGGCTTCCTGATATACTTTATGTTACTGTGACGGCTAGCTGATATACTTTATGTTACTGTGACGGCTAGCTGATATACTTTATGTTACTGTGGCGGCTACCTGATATACTTTGTTACTGTGGCGGCTACCTGATATACTTTGTTACTGTGGCGGCTACCTGATATACTTTGTTACTGTGGCGGCTACCTGATATACTTTATGTTACTGTGGCGGCTACCTGATATACTTTGTTACTGTGGCGGCTACCTGATATACTTTGTTACTGTGGCGGCTACCTGATATACTTTGTTACTGTGGCGGCTACCTGATATACTTTGTTACTGTGGCGGCTACCTGATATACTTTATGTTACTGTGACGGCTACCTATACTTTATGTTACTGTGGCGGCTACCTGATATACTTTATGTTACTGTGACGGCTACCTATACTTTATGTTACTGTGGCGGCTACCTGATATACTTTGTTACTGTGGCGGCTACCTGATATACTTTGTTACTGTGGCGGCTACCTGATATACTTTATGTTACTGTGACGGCTACCTATACTTTATGTTACTGTGGCGGCTACCTGATATACTTTATGTTACTGTGACGGCTACCTGATATACTTTGTTACTGTGGCGGCTACCTGATATACTTTGTTACTGTGGCGGCTACCTGATATACTTTATGTTACTGGGACGGCTACCTGATATACTTTATGTTACTGTGGCGGCTACCTATACTTTATGTTACTGTGGCCGCTTCCTGATATACTTTATGTTACTGTGGCCGCTTCCTGATATACTTTATGTTACTGTGACGGCTACCTGATATACTTTATGTTACTGTGACGGCTACCTATACTTTATGTTACTGTGGCGGCTTCCTGATATACTTTGTTACTGTGGCGGCTACCTGATATACTTTCTGTTACTGTGACGGCTTCCTGATATACTTTATGTTACTGTGACGGCTACCTATACTTTATGTTACTGTGGCGGCTACCTGATATACCTTCTGTTACTGTGGCGGCTTCCTGATATACTTTGTTACTGTGGCGGCTTCCTGATATACTTTATGTTACTGTGAATGCTACCTGATATACTTTATGTTACTGTGATGGCTACCTGATATACTTTCTGTTACTGTGACGGCTACCTGATATACTTTATGTTACTGTGATGGCTACCAATACTTTATGTTACTGTGGCGGCTTCCTGATATACTTTGTTACTGTGGCGGCTTCCTAATATACTTTATGTTACTGTGATGGCTACCAATACTTTATGTTACTGTGGCGGCTACCTGATATACTTTATGTTACTGTGGCCGCTTCCTGATATACTTTATGTTACTGTGATGGCTACCTGATATACTTTCTGTTACTGTGGCGGCTTCCTGATATACTTTATGTTACTGTGGCCGCTTCCTGATATACTTTATGTTACTGTGACGGCTACCTGATATACTTTATGTTACTGTGATGGCTACCAATACTTTATGTTACTGTGGCCGCTTCCTGATATACTTTATGTTACTGTGGCCGCTTCCTGATATACTTTATGTTACTGTGACGGCTACCTGATATACTTTATGTTACTGTGATGGCTACCAATACTTTATGTTACTGTGGCGGCTACCTGATATACTTTATGTTACTGTGGCCGCTTCCTGATATACTTTATGTTACTGTGATGGCTACCTGATATACTTTCTGTTACTGTGGCGGCTACCTGATATACTTTATGTTACTGTGGCCGCTACCTGATATACTTTATGTTACTGTGGCGGCTACCTGATATACTTTATGTTACTGTGATGGCTACCTATACTTTATGTTACTGTGGCGGCTTCCTGATATACTTTATGTTACTGTGACGGCTACCTGATATACTTTATGTTACTGTGGCCGCTTCCTGATATACTTTATGTTACTGTGACGGCTACCTGATATACTTTATGTTACTGTGGCGGCTACCTGATATACTTTATGTTACTGTGATGGCTACCAATACTTTATGTTACTGTGGCGGCTACCTGATATACTTTATGTTACTGTGGCCGCTTCCTGATATACTTTATGTTACTGTGGCGGCTACCTGATATACTTTCTGTTACTGTGGCGGCTTCCTTATAAACATATAATATTATACCGACACCAAAACAGAAACATAAAACGATCCTAAAAATGTGAAATAATCATGTTAAACCCGATGATGTTAACATAGTTAAGTTAAATATTAACTGATATACTGGTAACCAGATGCTGCATCTGATAACAACTTTGTAACATATCAAATAAATCATAAACTACTAACTAGAACAATGCAATAATATTATCGGCCTGTGCATGTGATGTGGGTGATGGATTTCTTAAATAAATAGTTGGTATCTTCAGGGTTGCCACTCTGGTTCAGTTTCAATTTTCCCTAACTTTTTCACTGACTGGAGATTGGCGGCTTCATTATATTCCAAACAAAGTTAAGTGATTAGAGTGCACCTATATATTTAGTGATGTGAGGATATTATGGCGAGCAAAGCGAGCAGAGAAAATTACAAATTGTCCACATTTTCGCTTATGACATATTTCCTGTATGACAAATGAAATTCCCGGACTATTCCAGGTTTTCCAGGTGAGTGGTAACCATGATTTTATATGTCCGGAGAACCACATTATTTGAGCTCGGTGCGGTGCGGTGGGGTGGGGGGGGGGGGGGGGGGGTCTATAAGGGGATATAAATTAATTATATTTAATTATCAGTTAATAACATAATGGCGAACAAATTTATGTAATTAATTAACTTAATGTTAAACTAATAAACTCATATAAAATAAACATCTGGATTCATAATGAACTTTCTCTGGGTGTCAGTCAATATTATCCACAACATTATCTCCTTGATGATTACTATCTACTATTAGGTTTATTTATTAAAAGAACCAATCGGTGTGATCCAGTGTATACCAGGGCAACGATCATAACGTTATCCTAAAGTACCAAAACATTATAGAAATACGATTAAACGAAAATACGGAACTAATTATACCGAGACGGAACGCGGTACCGAGACGGAACGCGGTACCGAGACGGAACGCGGTACCGAGACGGAACGCGGTACCGAGACGGAACGCGGTACCGAGACGGAACGCGGTACCGAGACGGAACGCGGTACCGAGACGGAACGCGGTACCGAGACGGAACGCGGTACCGAGACGGAACGCGGTACCGAGACGGTACGCGGTACCGAGACGGAACGCGGTACCGAGACGGAACGCGGTACCGAGACGGAACGCGGTACCGAGACGGTACGCGGTACCGAGACGGTACGCGGTACCGAGACGGAACGCGGTACCGAGACGGAACGCGGTACCGAGACGGAACGCGGTACCGAGACGGAACGCGGTACCGAGACGGAACGCGGTACCGAGACGGAACGCGGTACCGAGACGGAACGCGGTACCGAGACGGAACGCGGTACCGAGACGGAACGCGGTACCGAGACGGAACGCGGTACCGAGACGGAACGCGGTACCGAGACGGAACGCGGTACCGAGACGGAACGCGGTACCGAGACGGAACGCGGTACCGAGACGGAACGCGGTACCGAGACGGAACGCGGTACCGAGACGGAACGCGGTACCGAGACGGAACGCGGTACCGAGACGGAACGCGGTACCGAGACGGAACGCGGTACCGAGACGGAACGCGGTACCGAGACGGAACGCGGTACCGAGACGGAACGCGGTACCGAGACGGTACGCGGTACCGAGACGGAACGCGGTACCGAGACGGAACGCGGTACCGAGACGGAACGCGGTACCGAGACGGTACGCGGTACCGAGACGGAACGCGGTACCGAGACGGAACGCGGTACCGAGACGGAACGCGGTACCGAGACGGAACGCGGTACCGAGACGGAACGCGGTACCGAGACGGAACGCGGTACCGAGACGGAACGCGGTACCGAGACGGAACGCGGTACCGAGACGGAACGCGGTACCGAGACGGAACGCGGTACCGAGACGGAACGCGGTACCGAGACGGAACGCGGTACCGAGACGGAACGCGGTACCGAGACGGAACGCGGTACCGAGACGGAACGCGGTACCGAGACGGAACGCGGTACCGA
This sequence comes from Nemertoderma westbladi, assembly GCA_032718475.1. Classification (NCBI taxonomy): domain Eukaryota; kingdom Metazoa; phylum Xenacoelomorpha; order Nemertodermatida; family Nemertodermatidae; genus Nemertoderma; species Nemertoderma westbladi. The sequence goes on along the minus strand of JAUCBJ010000697.1, from coordinate 16,887 downwards.
GACGGAACGCGGTACCGAGACGGAACGCGGTACCGAGACGGAACGCGGTACCGAGACGGAACGCGGTACCGAGACGGAACGCGGTACCGAGACGGTACGCGGTACCGAGACGGAACGCGGTACCGAGACGGAACGCGGTACCGAGACGGAACGCGGTACCGAGACGGTACGCGGTACCGAGACGGAACGCGGTACCGAGACGGAACGCGGTACCGAGACGGAACGCGGTACCGAGACGGAACGCGGTACCGAGACGGAACGCGGTACCGAGACGGAACGCGGTACCGAGACGGAACGCGGTACCGAGACGGAACGCGGTACCGAGACGGAACGCGGAACTAATTATACCGAGACGGAACGCGGAACTAATTATACCCAGACGGAACGGACCCGTTAGAGTTACCAGAACCTTCTCTATCGTCGTCTTCTTCAGCTTCCCGCAGATCCGACTCGGAATCACTCCGGGAATCTTCCGTTTTGCTGCGGATAACGATGTTGTAGATGACTTTGAGGATGAGGATGGACCAGTAGAAATGCATGAAGACGAGGGAGACGGAAAGGGCCATAAAGACGTACCAGGATTGGTAGAAACCGACGACAGCGGTGCTGGTGTGGATGCTGTGGACGAGGTAGACGGGGTAGAAGTAAAGACGAGTGACGAAAAAGGTGGCGGTGAACAATCCGAAGGCGACGTTACAGAAGGACATGTACTTAATGTAGCGGAGGAGCTTAGCGAGTTCGAGAAGAACGTCAGAAGAATCGTGGATGACAATGATGCAGCAACCGATTCGGATAAAATTAGCGGCCCAAGAGAAACTGATGAGGAACACGGTGACTATGTGGTGGGTGAACATGACCCAGAAATCTTTGCGTCTGATATCGGTGAACTGGGAGATAAGTAGACTGCAGTAGAAGGCGAGACTGACGATGTAGTACATGTGGACGTCGTAGGGGACGTTGAGGAAGGGGTAGTCCTGCCAACAGACTTTAAGGTTGTAGATGTAGCCGTGGTTGGATTGAATCTAATGGGGGGGGGGGGGGGGTATTTAAAGTTTTGGTAATTTAACTGAAAAATTCAAAATTAAACATTGGATTCCCCCAAGTAATAAAGGAAATTTTATACTTTAAAATTTATAAATATTATTAATAGTTTATAAGTAATTAAACAGGACTAATGATGATCCAACTCTATAGCAAATGGAGCGGGAAAAATGAATTCGCCACCAGCGGGGATCGAACCCGCGTCTCCCGATAAACGTTCAGGTATGCTAACCACTACACCACGGAGGCTCCTGCATCTTTCCGATTGATTTGCTATAGGTGGTAAGCTACCTTACGGTTGCTATTGAATACAGTCCTCCTTATTATTAATAATATTCCTTGAGAACTTTAAAATCTTTAATATGTTAATATAAAATAGAAAGATATAAGGGTATAATTACTTTGGGTTATAAACCAATTGAGGGAAAGGAGCAGATTACAAAGGCGGGCTTTTCTACCCAAAACAATAAACGGCCACTTTACCAATTGAGGGAAATGGGCAGGTTACTGAGACGGGCTTTTCTAACCAAAACAATAAACGATCCGATCACTTTACCAATTGAAGGAAACCACATGGTGAGACAGTCAGTAGTGACTCTATAACTAAATAGTAATCCTTTACAATGAGATGTTGGCTACTTTACATTGATAGTGTGTGCTCCAAATGGGCTGATTGTTGGATTCAATATTATCTCGACCCTTTATTAACCTCGCTGACACTCGGTATATAAAATCCATCGAGAATAATTAAAAAAAAGTTATATGCCTACTGTTTTCCCATGTAATAAATAATTATAACTATAATAATATTATTATTCGAATGTCTGAATCTATACATACATAGTTACTTCATATAAGTGACTTAGAATTTTTACCATCTATATTTTATATCATTTGACCAAATTAACTCAAACAAAAGATTGAAGATCCATTTTTAGAATTTCTATTTATTAGTAAATGTTTTATATTTTTGTTTTATACATTATTTTAGAATTTTTATCCCGCACGACCTTATACCTTTTATTCTGAACCCCAATCTACAGGATGAAAACATTAGGGACAGCCCTAACTGATCTACCAAAGCCCACTAATGGCTCCGCCTTCCCTTCAACCTTCACCTATTTAACTTTATTACAATCTAATCCCGTAATCTATGATACACCTGCGATACCGATTTGTTTTAAAACATATTTCGATCATTGGATGCGCCCCACCCCGTCTGTGTCGGCAAATATAGAGACGCAAATACACTAACCCTGTTAGAAGAGTCACTGTCCAAAAGGAACTGTCCAAAATGGTTCGAAGAACTAAACTGGGAAGATTTTTATAAATGGTATCTAATTTTGTCGAATTAAAAGCCGGATTTATTTTATAATTATTATTAATATTATTAAACTCTATTAAAATTGTTCTGTAAATAGGCCTAGGCTACACATAATTCGAGTTTAAAATGTAAAAAATGGACCTTGATACGTAAACACTTCATAATAAAACGGAAATAAGAATAAAAACGGCTCGTGGTAGACCAAATAGACAATATTATAATAAAAACAATCTATCCCCCCCCCCCCCCCCCCCCCCCAGCGGGGTGAAGGTTTTACAACTGGTTCATCGAGTAAAAAAAATTAGTAATTAAGTTTTATTAAATAGTTTTTATATTTTTTTTAATTTAAATTTTTTGTTTTAAATAAAATTTTATTTAATGAATGAATATTTAATTTACTTAATTTTAATTTGGTTTTTTATTTCATTTCGCCGTGTTATCATCATGCCCGGGGACCTTTTAACCCCATTTCACTGAGTGTCGTTTATTTTTTTTAAACAGCCCCACACGTTTACAGTATATTAATTATATGACTTGTATTATAAATGTTTTAAAATAGTAGCCCTGGCCTATAATATAATACAATGAGATATGTGTTTGATACAACCAATTATTTATTATTTACAATAACCGTCATTCATTCATCCATTCCTTAAATATTATTGTAAACTTAACACTCGCACTACAACGCAGTCAATATTAATAAATCTGGCTGGATCTTACCACAACCAATAACAAGCCAATCTATTAGCTCAACCCAAGACTCTATGGTTAATTACTATGACCAGCTGAGTGTCGCCTACCACTTTGTGGAATCCGCCAACCACTTTGTGGAAGCCGCCTACCACTTTGTGGAAGCCGCCAACCACTTTGTGGAAGCCGCCAACCACTTTGTGGAATCCGCCAACCACTTTGTGGAATCCGCCAACCACTTTGTGGAATCCGCCAACCACTTTGTGGAATCCGCCAACCACTTTGTGGAATCCGCCAACCACTTTGTGGAATCCGCCAACCACTTTGTGGAAGCCGCCAACCACAATGTGGAAGCCGCCAACCACTTTGTGGAATCCGCCAACCACTTTGTGGAATCCGCCAACCACTTTGTGGAAGCCGACAACCACTTTGTGGAAGCCGACAACCACTTTGTGGAAGCCGCCAACCACAATGTGGAAGCCGCCAACCACTTTGTGGAAGCCGCCAACCACTTTGTGGAAGCCGCCAACCACTTTGTGGAATCCGCCAACCACTTTGTGGAATCCGCCAACCACTTTGTGGAAGCCGCCAACCACTTTGTGGAAGCCGCCAACCACTTTGTGGAAGCCGACAACCACAATGTGGAAGCCGCCAACCACTTTGTGGAAGCCGCCAACCACTTTGTGGAAGCCGCCAACCACTTTGTGGAATCCGCCAACCACTTTGTGGAATCCGCCAACCACTTTGTGGAAGCCGACAACCACTTTGTGGAAGCCGCCAACCACAATGTGGAAGCCGCCAATCACTTTGTGGAATCCGCCAACCACTTTGTGGAATCCGCCAACCACTTTGTGGAAGCCGACAACCACTTTGTGGAAGCCGCCAACCACAATGTGGAAGCCGCCAACCACTTTGTGGAAGCCGCCAACCACTTTGTGGAAGCCGCTAACCACTTTGTGGAATCCGCCAACCACTTTGTGGAAACCGCCTTGCCACTACGACAAACAATGGTGTTCGCCTTGCCCTAACATCAGTTAACGTGGCCGCCAGTGTACTTGCGTACTGTACTAGCTTGTCGTCATAAAGTCTGTATAACGGCTGCTCCACTGCTTATCTCCATGCCATGCTGTCAGGTTACGTAACAGCCTAACTTTCCTTCTTGTTTGGCAGATTAGTTTAGACACCCATACTGCCATATGATGAGTATTTGATTGGCTGTGGCAGATCTGTTGATGCTGTCACTAATGTCTTGTATCTACAGGACCCCTGTGGAAATGAGACTATGTCTCTCAGAGTAATCCTGGACAAACAAAGCTTACACTATGACGATTCAGAACTATTTACTCTACTCTGCCATGCAATTACTGCTCTATACCGGTACTGTATAAAATATATTATAATTTTTAATTATTTTTGCATTCCCAAATATGGTGCGTCACTTTAACCTTTTTAATTTTTCGGTATATTTCTGAATTTATCACTTTTTAACTTTTATAAACTTGCCTAACCGAAACACGTTTTTAGCCTGACAGAATTATATAATTGTTTAATTTGAACTAAAAACCTAAAGTAAATAATTGTATCTAATTTAATTTATGTACGTAATTTGCACTCTGCCTTACCATACAGTATATCATTTTCTTAATCGTTGTGTTTTGTGTTTATATCTACCAGTCTACTGTCAGACTGTAGGCCTATATATGTCGGTATGTTTATATTTTACTTAATTTATTAAATAAATAATTCCAATTCCTACGGTATTAGCCTAGTCACTAGTCCTACATCATGACATCTGTACATACACTACAGACATACCTGACATCCGAACATGAATATAAAAAAATAGAATAAGAATCTCCAAATAGTTTCATTGAACTTCTGCAGCCTAGAGGATCGATCCTGGGCGCGTCGCAGATGGAACCACGCCTGGACTTGCTTTTCGTTCCAATCCAACTGTTTACTGAGCCCTTTAATGCGGTTACCGTCCGGGTTGCGACTAACAGACGCGTAAACCCGCTCCAGCACTAGGTTGTCCACCGCACGGAGATGATTGGAGGAGCGAATACCGAACATTATACCGATGTTGGAGAACACAAGGCGCTCTGAGAGAACCCGGATTAGGTAGATGAGTAGAGCGAGAGGCAGCGCAGCGAGCAGGGCCGAGGCCTCGGGGTAGGTTGTAGTTCCGTCGTTCTTTAAGTCGGCCCACGTTACGTTATCCGGGAGCCAGAAACGCTCGCTCCAGAACCATTGCGATATCGCTGACATTTCTTTAATACAAATATAGTAGGCCTAATACAGTACAGCAGTAGGCCTAATACAATACAGCAGTAGGCCTAATATGCATGTAAATCTCAGAAATGTTATTACTGGTACCGGTCTGCTGGTAGGCTTTAAGCATAAATCGATGAAATCGTAAATGAATACGCGCTACAGCAGTACAGCCCTAGGCTATCGGCTATGGCTACAGGCTATCTGAGGTTGAGGTCGGGGTTTTCTTATTAAAGCTTTTTTTGATTGATGGATTGAATTTTTTCCCATATAAAAATACATACTGCAGTACTGCACAATACTGAATAATATAAATAAATCACTTCCGGTAATTCATTTTACATTGTTTTATGTAAATCGTGTGTAAATCGGTAAATTAATGGACGGCAGGATAATACGGATAATGGTTCGGTTGGTAATACCTCCACGAAACCTCATTCGGAAAACGCGTAAACGGAGAAGAACAACAAAATGATCCCTTCATAGAATGTTGCTTCATTAATGCACAATCTGTTAGTAATAAACTTACCGATCTGGATCTTTTCGTACAAACGAGCTACTACTACTACTACTAGGATCGGCATGCTGCATTGCAGCTGCATTTTTAAGAATGCTGTGCCGGATTATCGACAAAATTGCACCGCCACAACTCCCTATCACCCATGACATTTGCTAGATCATCCGCATCTTCAAGGCCAGTGTCCTTTAAGATGCGTCTCAAGAAAGTCATGGGCTGTCCACCATGCTTATTCACTCCATGAGGCTGCCAAAGTACAAGATTATGCACTGGCTGGTCCTCACGGCGAAAGCAATGTCCTGCAAAGCGGAGGCGAACAAACGAACAGTTTACGGCATTCTTGGAATTACCGAATCTTGGCTCACTGACACAATCCCTGACAAGATGGTTAGCTGCAATGGCTCATATAATTTATTAAAAGAGAAAACTGCCACTTTTCAAAACAAATTTTGGCCAGAGTTCTATAACATATCAACCTCCACTATATTGGAATGAACTACCCTCAGAAATTAGAAAAATCCCGATACTTGCTAAATTTAAATTAAAACTTAAAGAATATATCTTATTTTCGCAACAACAAACACAAACTTAACCTTGTATTGGTAAATCACATTATGAATCATTTTTCAAGATTTATTTAGTTGAGTGCACTTATCAAAATTATCAAAACTATTTATCAAAACTATTTGAGATCAAATTATAATTTCTTGTTTTATTTTGCACATTATTAAATTCAAACCAACAAATTTTGAAACTCATTAGCATCTGATGGATTAAATAAGCTTGCTTCCAATCCAACAGATTGCTTAAAAAGTAATTGGTATTGGCAATGGGCAAATGGGGGGGGGGGGGGGGGGGGGGGTGGTTACAACTTACTTAGTTTTTGCATTTCTGCAGTATGTTCTACATTTTTCCATTATTATTATTATTATTAAAGGATATAGAGTATTCTGGAACGACCGCGGTTCTCAAAGTCAAAGTGCCAGCTTTCAGTATCATCAGACTCGAGTTATGGCCGTTGACTTGGTAGGTAGCTCTCCCTGCCGCGTTATTAGTGTTTACAGATCAGGTAATATTGCAACACTCCAATCAGACAAGTTATTGGCTATCGCTGTCATCCGGATAAGGTGGTTGGCGGGTTCGCGTCCGGCGTGTAAATTTCGTCGGTCGTCGCTTTTGTTCGGCATCCCCGGTTCTTCGTCGTTCGGTAGGCTCGCAAGCCTTCCACGAAGTCGTAGGTCTCGATAAGTTCCGTTCTAACTCAAAGTTAGTCCGTTGTCGTTCGGTAGGCTCGCAAGCCTTCCGCGAAGTTATATGTGTCATTACGCAATGTGTCAAAGGTCGAGTAAAGCAGTCAGGTTTAATCATAGTTGGTCTGTAAATGACTGGGTTCGCGCAGCACGTTACAGGTTTAACTGATAACGGCTTACTTACCTGTTTGACTGTCATAAACACGGGTTCATCCCTTCCTACAAGTAAACTATGGCTTACTGTAGGTGGACTACTTACCTTACCTGCCAAAATCGGCGATGACGTCGCTTGTGGTTGCGAAATTGATTCCGACATAACAAACCTGTTATCGTAACTATTGCGAATCGACTCACACTCTGCTTGGAATTTAGCCATTCGTCTCTCTCCTTCGGCATTAATTTGTGCGATCCGCATCCGCGCTTCTCCTACGAAGTCTCGTTGCTGGGGTGCGACCTCATGCCGCCGCCGAGTAGTTGCCGACGCTGTCCACTAATGTTGCTCCGTATGCTAGCGAATGATCTATCCAGTTGTGGAATAGGGTAGGCAAGCCTTCCTTAGATAGAACTTCCGTCGTCCCTCTTGGTTTGACTTCCAGTTCTTCGATCGGTACACCGCATCTACGAAGAAAATTGGTGAGTGTCTCTAACCTTCCGTCCAGGCAGTATAGTCCTCTTCATTATCTTCCTCTTCAGGTTGCAACAACGCGTCGGAAGCAGACTCACCCATCAGTTGATCGAGTTGCTCTTGTTGAGTCGATCCTACAACTGACTTAAACTGAATGAGGCTTTCCCTCGCACTTACCAATTTATCGATTATCTTTACTTGAGTAAAGTTGTCGCCACGCAACTCTGCAAGTTCGTGTAAACCTTTAAGTTTATCTACGGAGGCATGTACCCTACTTTCTATCCTTACCTGTAAGGTGTAGAACTCGTATCTCGACATTGGGGCGGTTAATTCGCGCAAAATGCGAAAACCTTCTCCGAAATTTCGAGTAATCTGGGCCATGTGTCCTCCTATACTCCTAATAATGTTATCTTGGCTTCCAGCCAAACTTACCATGTCCGGTTCCCGCGATCTGGTCTGCGGGACGGTAAGGAAGTCTTCGGTTCTACCGTCGCCACGCGTTGCGGCTTCATTGCTTCATTCATGCACACCTCATTGGCTTATCTAATTGAATCAAACCGACAATTTAACAGCCAAAAATATGAATTTCCCGACCCAGATTCGAACCCCTGACCTACCTAGAATGTAACCAACGCCTTAACCTATCTCACCACTGCGCCAATAGAATCACCAGTGAACTTATATCTATTATAGGAAGTAGGCATATTACAACTACTACAAATCAAGGCAAAATACGTCGGATTTAGAAAGTTTTTACGTGGTACTGTAGATATCTACTTAACAGTGAAATAATCCAACATGAACTGTGGACACACTGCGTAGATATGTTGATTATTGACTCGCCAGACAATAAGCACCATATATCTCCATTGGAGGTTGTTCTTTGAAGTAGGAACAAAGTTCATCGGAGGTCAAAGGAGTATGGTGATCATGAGAAGCGCATAAATGGCAGCATTTCCTAGATACATAACTGGTGTGTCAGTAATCATAGGCAGTGAGACGTTGTGGGCCTTGATACCACTCCAGCGTGTGATCATCATCACTACTACGAGGGATGGTGGGTTGAATTTCATCCGCCTCCATACAAATAGGTTCCTCGTCAGTTGGCAGAATTTCTACGGGTGTAGTCATTCTTGTGGTGGGTTTTATAGTTTGTATCTCCATAACTGAATATCCCGAAAGGATTTTAGGTCTTGTTAGGACAGTAGCCAAATCCGGCACTATCTAATTTCTCAGCGGCGGAATCTCGCAGCTTGAGTTTGGTCAGCGCGCGGTCTTTAAACTGACTATCAATGTTCTGAAACGGAGTCAGAAAGCGCCTGAAACATTCAAATCGGATGAATTTGTTATGTTCATCTAATTTCGCAAGTTTGGTTCCCAAGATTAAGGGGTATGAACAACCAGATTTATGACGCGCAATGGTACCAGTTGTTCACCGAAGTTTCTTCCATCCTTTCAGTCCTTGTGTCAATGGCCGCGACCAGGAGGAAGTTGGTTGTTAGTTGATTATCCAATCAATGTAAAGAGAGAAAGAGGCTGATATTATAAATATCAACAAGGTGATACATGGACAGGGTATATGGACACCAATATAAGCATCCAGATAAACAGTAAGGGGATGGGGAGGATTCATAAGAGATGGTACGTTAGCACCACGATACAGCTATGATTGGTCGATATTCTCCACAGAAGCTCCAAGTGCGCTGGGTAGAGAAGATGGGAGAGGAAGAGGTTATAATATAATGGTATTTATTAAATTTATAAATTATAAAATTTATTCATTTAAGATACCGTTGGAAGGTGGTTTCTCTGTCAACGCTTCGTATCCTCGATTGCGTTGGGTAGAGGGAGAGGAGGGTAGAACGGAGGAAGGATATGAATGAGTAGTATCCATAAGATACCACAATGGATGTGTTTCCTTTCGCGTCATTACTCAATCCTACGCTTTTATTGTAACACTGATCACAATGATTGCAGGAAGAGGATAAGGTAAGAGGAAGTTACAGCCTCCCAAAGGAGACTGCCCGCGAGCACCCGTGCTCCGGGGAAAACTATTTACATTATAGACCTTTTGCGTTAAGATATGCTTTTCCTCTAGTTGATTCCTCTCTTCTTGTCTACGAAACCGATCACTCAAGAACTCTTGTAACGAATATGTATGTCTGAGTTCAATGTCTCTCTCTAACTCTTCAATCTCTCGATTGAATTGCGGTAATGACAATTCCTTCACAGCCTGTACCTGTTGATGCAACTTGCGTTTGTCTAAAATGTCATAAGTTCCCTTTCCGACCTTTTGGCGAATCGCTTCAAGTGCATTCTTTACTACGCGTTCTTTACTACGCTTCGGGTAACGGGTTGGTTAGGCACTAAACCGGGCTGATTATAGGGGTTGAACGGGGAGATAAAGTGTCCTCGTCCTAATCCAGCTAGGTAGGTTGGACGGATATTCATAGGACCAACAGCTGAAATGCCACCGATTAACTGTTCGGGTAGAACTAGATCTTTGAACAGAGAGTATAACTCAGGAGGGTCGGTTATACTTTTAGGATCGTGAGTTTGTGGTCGCACTAAGGGATGGGGAGGTCTGACTGAGTATTCCGAAACTCTGATCATGGGTTTACTCAAGGAAAGTTTGAGTCGAGCAAGTGTGGGTGGCACATCGAATAGGTTTTGCTCAAAACTCCCGTAAGTATAGCGCGTGAAACTATGTTTAGCGCAACGTCTCTGCGGGTGCTTATGGCATTCCGTTTGTTGATTGGGTCTAGGGCATTCATCACAATAATACCAAAGACGCATATCTTGTAGATGAAACACTGGTGACCTTTCTCCCGTCTTACAGTATTCTTCCATCTGTTCGAAGCTGTCTGATACAACAGGTAGCGGTCGATTCGCTGTAAGGTACATCATCGTGAAATATAATCGTTTGAGTTCGATCATGGGGTCGGGATATATACCCTGAGGATATCGAGTTTCCAAGTTCTGTTGGCTAGCGATATTGAGATAAGTCTCTCGCAGGAACTCCAGATATTCATAAAAGTTTGTACGTTTATCTGGTTCTTCCACATCTTCTCTTTCTAGCCTATTTCGAATAGAACTTTCATGCTCGATGTGTAGTTTGTCGTTTCGACTCTGTTGTGCGTGAAACTTAAATAAAACCATCTCCGTCTCCGTATCCAAGGCATCAGTATCGTGTAGGTCGATAGGATGACCAGTAGTTAAGAAATCCATATACATACCATCGCGATGCGTATAGCGCGAGGTGAATTTTCGAAAATCGAGTTCTTGTTTAAGTTGTTCCTCGGTCATCAGTGGTTTGATGTAACGTCCATCATCCGCAGTCCTAGATTGACTAGCGTCAACGCTCAACAAACTATAGAGAAACGCTTGTAGAGGTTGCATATATCTCTCCTTAATACCAAGGTCTTCCTTTATCAATTCAGTCATTGTAGGGGAGTTTATAGAGTTTATAGTTTCTGAGGTAAGGCTAGCGAGCGTCGCTGCCTTCGAGGTTTCCCCCGACCGGCCCCCGGACAGCCTGAGATCCTCAGTGCTGATGTACCGCTGTCACTATGTTTACGCCAACGGAGTAGCTACAAAACAACAATGATAATCAGCGCGAGTCACTCCACTGTCCGTCCCAAGGGCTCCAATATGCTTGAGACACTGGACGCAGCTATGGGAGTACTTTCACAATTGCGGTTCGCTACTGTAAACACATTTGAGTAGTAACATTCACCTATAAATGCACAAATTCCACATTCATACCACAATTCGCACAATTTGGGGCCATTTGTCCATTATTCAAATGCTTTCCAGAATGTCACTGTTGCTGTTGTGTATCCTTAGATACTATACACCTTGCATTCTATTTAATGTGGCAGGCTTTCTATTGTTCTCTAACTATATTCTAATTCTAGTGTGGGCGTTGCTAAGGTGATATTATTCAAAGCTAGTAATAGAGATTAGAGTATTCCTCATTCATACAGATCTGGAATGCTATTTAATAGTGGCTTTAAGATTATTATTACTCCCTTATGTGGTGTTTATTAATTTTGCATCTATTCAATACATACAGGGGATTCTCTCACACTGATTATAATCTCTCACACAATTTCTTAGTTTAGCCGAGACACAAGGATCTGAACTTTGCATTCCTAATACTCTATGTTTACCAATAATACCTAAAGTACAGTAGGGATGGTATTGTACTTTAACAAGTACGGCATCTTAGTGTAATCATGCATTTAGAATAATATACGGACAGTAAGGAAGGGATAAAAAGAATTTATTTCCTGTCGTTATCTAAATATATTATAGACTAATAAATTTAACTAATATTATTTACAAGGTTATTCCAATGATTATAATTAAATAAAACGATTATAATCCACGGCGATTTCCTCCATGAGAGTTTGTAGGAGTTCATTAGTAAGGTACGCGCGGCACGGCACTACAAAGTGAAACACGGTCTTGATGCTGCGTATAAGTCTCTCCCAACTTCCTCCCCACCATGGAGCATCAGCGGCATTGAAAGTCCAGCTGGAAGCTGCCACTCTCAGTTGATCATCTACCTGTCGCTGGTTCCAATCATTGACGTAAGCCTTTATCTCGTTTATCTGATCGCATTGGGTTACTAGTCCCAAAGTGAGTGATTTGTCAGCGTAGGCTGAGTATGAAACTATTAGTAGATAAATCATTTACTATGTCTAGATGAATCTCTCTACAAGTCATACAAACAAATATAACGCACCATCGCTTGACTATAGTTCGAGCGCGATACACTTCAATAGGGCCAAATAAATCCACACCAGTGTTAGTAAAGGGTGGTTCATAACAGCTTACTCTGCTTACTCTCTTACTCTAAATATATAATTACACATGTGTTCCCATCTTTAATATACTACTGTCAGAATGTGCTATACTGCAACATTAACTCCGGATTACTGATATTATATATTACGCCATTTTAAATTGATATTTACTATTTATACCGACATTCAACACCACGAAATGGCCGAGGAATTCATACGGATCCAGCCAGAGGCAATTGTGACGTGATCGGAGATCCCGACCGGGTTAGAAATGTACTCATCACCATTCTGCTGGGCAAGCGTGTCACTCACTTTGGCCGAAGGCCGTTGGGGTAAACAATAAGAGTTTGGGTTGTTTCTCGTTATTGATTAACATGGGCGATGATAACACGTTGATACTGGCAAATGAATATAGCAGAAAATACAAGTTAATTGTTACTGGTATACCGGTGGCGGTCATTAACTATGACTGGTCTGCACTGACTGAATAACTCAACTGACCAGTAAACCAGTAATGTAAGATAATATATGATTAATCACACATTGAATATTGGTTTCACCTCCTACTGTACTTTGGCCCTCTACCCAATGGATGCTTTCCTGTCCCTTACCACGTGCTTCCCTCCCCACTATTGGCTAATATACTAATTGTCACTTTGGCACTCCCCTCCGCTGCTAGCCTCTACTAGCTGTATTCCCTCCGAGGTGGTTTGACCTCTCACCTTTCTCTGTGGCTTTGGGGCTTATGTCCCCCCCCCCCCCCCCCCCCCCCAATGTTGGTGATGAGACGAGATTAATATTGGTAATCTCGTATCCCCAACATATTGCTAAAACGCCACTGGTCCCATTTTCTGGTGGGTAATGAAGTGAAATTGAATCCGCTTACAGCAATTAATATGGTGCGCTCAGTTAAACATAAGAAGTCGACCACAAACGACGAAGAAAAACAACCACCGATTGGTTAATACTATTGACATCAATGTATATGATTTCTCTAGACAAGCTGTAAAATGCTCGGGAAGAGTCCATAGCAGCGAAGGATGAACTATTGAAACGAGCGGCGGAACACCTTCTAATCCCAACGCCGACCATGACGGCCACCGAAATACAAAAACGGGTGCGAACCAGATTTGTACATCCTCAGCGTCAAAACCTAATCCATCAGAGATGTGGTACTGGTGCGGGTGCTGCTACCGGTACTACACAACCACAACAAGCGAGGACACACATTGCTGTATCGCCGAGAGAAGAGATTCCCACTCAGGCCAGACAACCGCCCATCCATTTCAACCGAGTCGGCGGTCCTTTGCATGTTGCTCAACCCCGACGCGCTGAGACGGACGCGCCAAGGGTCCACAAAGCTCATATCCATATTGGGCGCCTGGACCCGGGTGTAACTGGTGAGGAAATCGAGGACTTTCTCAGGAGTGAAAACCGCCAGTTTGAGTCTGTCATACCCATCGCAATGCGACAGGATTCATCCTTTAGGAGTTTCCATCTGATATGCAATCAGGTGAATCCTGATGGATCCAGTTCTATGGGAATCCGGCATCCACATTAGGAATTACAAGCTAAATGATAATGAGCACAAATCTCTGGGTTTACATCGATGGTTCCCACGACCGACGAACCGCGGACCGACGGAGTCCGGGTTGTCGGCGTCCGGACTGACGAAGTCCGGACCAACGGAGTCCAGGCCGACGGAAACCAGACTGACGGTGCGCGGGATGATGATGGAGCCACGGTGCTGGTCCTGCGAATCCCAGTCGCTAGTGACTGGGGACTGATAATAATAAACTAACCATTCTATGTTCGGGATGCACAAAACCGTATCGTTATTTGGCCAGTTTAAATAAACATAAGAAACACTGTTCGCGCTTCCAAACTCTCCAAAACTCGCAATTATTAAATGAATTGCCATTCCCGGTTGTTAACATAGTAGATCATAAAGCGAACTCAAACACCCTATCGGTGATTGGCTGGAATGTTGAAGGGGCCAAGACAACAATGGATACAACAATAGATAATACGTTTGCATTATCGGATATCCTGTTATTAACCGAAACTCTCGATAGCGATCTAACAATTCCAGGATTCTCTTGCATAAATCATCCCTGCAATAAAGGAGACCATGGACGACCTTTTGGTGGAATAACGGTGGGGATTAATACAAGAATTGGAGTTCCTCATAAGGTTCTATACAAAAGCGAATCGGTTCTGGCAATACATTTCGCGAATTTTGTGTTCTTGTGCAGTTATTTCAAACCAAATACCGAAGTAACTGATATATTACTAGAGTTAGTTAATACAATAAACACAATCAGATCAGCAACGAATTCTCCTATGGTCATTATTGGAGACTTCAACTGCCGCCTCGATACTGGTGACCGTGGAAGTTTAGTGTGCGATTGTCTCCTATTGGCTGGGTTACATAGCTTAAACGATGCAGATGTTCCGACTTACTACAGTTGGAATGGAAGTAGTGTTATCGATCTCGTATTCCTAGATGAAACACTAATAGACTCAGTTACACTGAATGTAAAACCAACGATTAACACAAAACATCAGCGTATTGAATTACAACTTGAAATTAATAATGATATTTCCGAACGCCACCAAAGAACCCCAGCGGTTAGACATTTAGACACAGATAAACTTGGCTCTCTTTTAAATCCTGATAATTTCCAAACGGCCCTCAGTGAGAACATTGATTCGGCATCTAGTTATATAAACACTGCTATCACTGAAGCTGCAACAAAACCCAAAACGAGGAGTGTGAAACCATGGTTCGACCGAAAGTGTTACCTCGCCAGATCGGATCTCGCAGATAAACTCAAAACAATTCGTTGCAGTTCCACAATTGAATCAAGAGAATTGTACAATAGCAGCAAACAGGACTATAAACTTATGTTATTACGCAAGAAGAAATTGTATGAGAGTCGCAAGGAAATGCAACGAATTGAACGCAGTGAGGAAGAATCGTCAGCATTCTGGAATATATTGAAAGGTAGACAATCTGCAACGAAACCCGTAGCACAACAGGTCCCAGAAGAAGCTTGGACATCGCATTTAAAGAAACTACTCACAGCGGATACTCGCCCACAGTTGCCAACTATTCCAGAACAACCGGTCGACGATCTTGATAAACCGATTGACCCTACAGAGGTAACAGAAGCGGTACACAAACAGAAACAACGGAAAGCGGCCGGCCCAGACGGTGTCACTGGGGAATCTTTAAAACTAGGTTTCGGTCATCTACTCCCCTACTTATTGACTATATTCAGTGTGTGCTTTGCGACAGCTACGTGTCCGATTACATGGCTAAAATCATATTTAATACCATTATACAAAGGGAAAGGGAGTAAGTCTTCCCCCGACTGCTACCGAGGGATAGCGCTACTTTCGTGTATGCTAAAAACATACATGTCTATCTTAGCAATGAGACTCTACAGCTGGGCAGAACGCAACGGCATACTTCCAGGAAGGAAGGAAGAGAAGTCAGGAAGGCGCGATCCACGATAGACGCTGTTAGATGTCTGTACGACGGGATAAGCATCGCAATTCAACCAACAGGCGGACACGTTTATTGCGTTTTTGTAGACTTCCGAAAATGTTTCGATTCAATAAATCGCGAGATCCTATGCATGAAATAATCGAATCTTAGAATTAGTCGGAACTTCATCACAGCAATATGGGCCTTGATATCTATAAACTTTGTGTGTATCTGCGTTGGAATTCACATATTGGAACCGATCGCACAAACAATTGGCGTAGTGCAGGGTGATAAACTTTCCCCATTATTATTCAGTCTTTTCATTGCGGACCATCCTGCATGCATTGTAATCGCTTCTATGTGGGTTATTATGTATGCTGATGACCTTGTTATTGTTGGTGACACAATCGCAGACGTACAAATCAGCTTAAATTAATTGGCAGATTATTGTAAAACGAATGGGCTCCAGGTAAATCTCGATCAAACCAAAGCTGTAAAGTTCCGCAAGGGAGGTAGATTATCAGGTAATGATGTTCTAGAATACAACGGCCAGTCAATTAAATTCCAGAATACTTTCCATACCTGGGGGTTATTCTATCTACTAAAAATGGCGCACATGGGCACTTTGATCATTTATATTCAAAAGGAGTCTCCAATTGTGTAATGATCGCTACCGAGAGAAAGCCGCCCCAATATTAGATTATTACAACAACATATCCATTGGGTAAGAAAGTGGAGAAGAGCCAGGCCCGACTCTCAATTTTTTAGTTTATATTACGCGATCAATTTTCACTCATCTCGTCATGAACACAACATGTATGTAAACTTTTGATAAATTTGTTGGCTATGCGTTTGCGGCTGT